>CALNHX010004562.1:0-124891 GCA_940337035.1 Agriotes lineatus
TGATCACGTCCGTGCAGGTCTTCAAGGGCTTCCCAGTGGAAGTTGGGTTTTATTCGGGCAGGGCCGAAGAACTGCCATTGCTAATATTCCAATGCGTAGAGCTACCATCATTTAATAATGTAACTGTAGCTATGTCCAATATTTTTTCAACTATCTTTCCCCTTTGGTTGGTAGTTTTGCATCCCCAGAGTTGGTTGTGGGCATTAAAGTCGCCTACTAAAATATATAATTCGGGCAGTTGGTCTAATAAGTGTTCTAGTTCGTTTAATTCAATTGGTACATTTGGAGGTAAATAAACGTTGCATATTGCTATTTTTTGGGGTAGGAAGACGTGGACTGCAATGGCTTCTAATGTTGTATTTAAGGGGAGGTTTTGTGAAGGTACCTCATGTCTGACATGTATGCTGACTCCACCACTGGCTTGTTGATTAGCTGATTGTCGGCATTTGTTGTAAGTATCGAAACCTTTTATTGATCCTGATATATTTGACTTGAGATGTGTTTCTTGAAAGCATAATATATTGGGTTTATAATTAGAAATAAGCAGTTGGATTTCCGGTAGGTGGGTATAAAAACCGTTACAGTTGAATTGGATTATCTTAGCCATTACTTAATCTGTTATGTTGGGGTCTTCTTTATGTGAATTGATCGATGCACTGGACATGCAATCATCAGGGTAGTTTTCATTGTATTGTTTCTTTTTAATGTTCGATATTATTCTAGTAAATTTATATTTTGCTGTGCGGTGAGTAAGAAGGCTGTAGAAGTCCCTCAGTGTAGCTATTAGTTGGTCGGTCTCATATACAAGCTTTTTGAAGTTTCCAACGGGTTTGGAGATTTGCTTACTTCGATGAAGATTGGTTTGAACTTTTCGTAATCGAAACTGTAGTTGGCAGGTTCTTCCGATAGCTTCTGTTGTATAGGTTGTAGCATTTCTTCCCAAGTCAATTTGTTCTCTTCTTCTTTTCTTGTTTTCTTGGATTTCTTTTTTGTTGATGTAGGTTTAATAACTAATTTGTCTTTCTGTATTGGCTCCTGTGTTTGGTATCATAACTTTGTCCTTTTTCCATGCTTTCATTGTTTGGTTCTTGGATTGTAAACGTTGATTCAGTGCTAGTACTACATAGTGGGCGTTTATTTGTATTTTCTGTCATATTTATTTGTATTGGTGCCTTGAAATTTGCTGAATTATGTCCGTTTTGTTGACATCTGAAACATTTCATCTGATCGAGCTGTAGAAAGATGGGATAATCATCGCCATCAAATTTAATTAACAACGAATTTGGAATATGATTGTTTTCATCAGGTATTATGTAAACAAATCTACGAAAACTTAATATGTTGGAATATTCCAGGTCAGTTAAACCCGCCTTTATAAAATACATCGGTGACACTATTTTTTTCCAAAATCTGTCAGGGCTTTTTCTACATCTATGTTGGGAATTGACGGGCATACGTTCGAGTTTATTAATTTTTTTGTAGGCGTAATCAATTTCCTACAGCCTTCATCTCTACCCAAGATATTCAAAGAGCTGTAGTTATTTACAAAATAGTCCGCTAGTTCTTTTGTATTCAGGTAAATGCAAATTCGTCCGTTTGATAATCGTGCAGCTGATAAAATGTTTTTGGGTTGTACTATCTTTCCAACTGCATAAATATATTCTTTTAGTTGTACACCATCTAATGCTTCAACAATTATTGCTTGCTCTTTACGGGGATAGCTAGTTGTCGGAACTGTTTTAGCAACATTTGTATAGGATGGTTTAGTAATAGGAGATTGGAGGGTAATATTATCAATAGGTGTTACAGGACTCCTGTGGCTGGGAGTCAACTACTGGCTTGAGCTTGCCATTTAATCGGTGCGGTTTACAGGGAATAATTATAGTAAAGTTCCCCGGCAAGCCGGGAAACAGTCTGTGCTAGTGAATCTATCGAAGAATAACAGATAACCACTTTCCAGAAAACTGCTCACAAAAATTCGGTACGCGCGCAATTCGTATGAACGTGCAGCCACGGCCGAGGTTAAATCGAGACCAAGCAATTTTACATTAGTAAAAATGTTTTTAGATAATTTTTAACATGTTGTCAAACAGTGGAAACTTTATAGAGATCATTTCTTTCATTTCAATAATAATGCGTAATCACTATGGTTTCCGTCAGTTTAATAATAACAAAAATTCAAACGTCAAAATTTAACCGCCATTAAAAATGTGTCAAAATTTAAACGCTTGTAAATAATTTTAACATGATTATTAAATGTGCTTCACCAACTGAATTTTATCAAAACTGAAGGGGACTAAGGTAGTCATTCGGGAGGATCTAACTCGGGAGAGGGCATCTATATTAAGAGAAGCTGTGAAACGATTCACCACAAAAAATGTTTGGTCTTTGCAAGGTAAAATTTGCGTAAAGTCTGGCAATAAAATTCTAAAAATATGTACGCTAGATGACCTCAATAAAATTCGAATATAAAATTCTGCAGCAGTGCTGGGCAATTCTGATTGTGCTATCACTGGGCGCACTTGTACCCGTTGATTATATTTCTTTTCTTGTACTAGCACGGAATAATTTAATTTTGTTTTATACTTATAATCATATCAAACTTATACATTTAATAATTATATTTATCTACGACCACTACTAAAAGTAGGCCTTTTAGCGCTAGCTTGTTTCACTAAAAGTGACGTTTTATAGTTTACCGTGTTTAAAGAAATCAGCTGTTTACTTTTAGCACATGTGCTAAAAGTGAAGGGAGGTTCAAAACTACAATTTCGAACTGCAAGTGAAGTTGTAAAGCTATTCTAGTTGCTTCTTGCGTTACAGGTAAAGCGTTTTTGAAATAATTAAAGCGTTATGTAATGAATACAGTCATATGTGGAGTATCAATAATTACATTTCGTAACTGACCTTGACAGCACGGGCGTGGCCAAACAATCGCCAGCGGCGTAGGCTACTATTCATTATGATGCAGCGTCGCAGATGCGAACCTTTCTTAAATCGATATTTATGGATTAATAACGGTAAAATTAAGGTCGTAGATAAAATATTGTATGCAACGCGTGCTAAAAGTCGTTTATGCGCGAGACATGTTATGAAACTCAGCTTTCGGCTTCGTTTCATAATTTTCATGTCTCGCGCATAAAAGTCGACTTTTAGCACTTGTTGCATAAATAGCTATTATTTTCTTAGCAATATATGAGTAATTTTAAATTTGCGCATCTAAATGCTCGCTCGTTGTGTGCTCATATAACTGAAGTTAGAGATTTGATAATTACTAATAATTATGATATCGTGGGCATTTCTGAAACCTTGCTAAAAAGTTCAGTTTCAAGGAATATATGTGATATTTTAGGCTACGAATTGGTACGTTTAGATAGTGATGTTTCGGGAGGAAGAGGGATTGCGTTTTACTTTTACATTAAGTCCAATCTAAAATTTTCTTTGGTAGAACCTAGTTTTAAACACGTAACTTTTGAGTCGCTGTGGATTGCTGTTCCTGTTAAAAAGGAACTGTTTCTGTTTGGTGTGATTTATAAATCACCCAGCACAAGTAACTCTAAATTTGTAGGCGAGTTTGAGGAGTGTCTTTCTTTGGTTTCACCATCGTACAATGAAGTTTTTTGTACGGAGGATTTTAATTTAAATGTATTAAATCTAAATAAGAATATTAACAAAAAAATTTTAACCGTGATAGAAGCACTTGGTTTTACTCAAATTATTGACAACCCCACTCGCATCACAGCTACCACTTCCACCAGCATTGATTTAATTATTGTTACGGATCCGAATTTAGTTGGCAGTCAAGGCGTGGTCGACACCTATGGATTTAGTGACCATTCTTTAGTTTTTTGTTCTATTAATGTTGAATCCGCTCAAAAACGTAACCCAACTACACGACTTTATCGTAATTTCAAAAACTTTGATATCGATTTATTTAATTTACATTTAGCTAATGCTCCTTGGGAAATACTATACGAACTTAACAATATTGACGAAAAAGTAAACTTTTTATCGTATTTAATAATTGAACTATTTGATATTCATGCGCCTTATAAATTGGTTAAATTATCAAAACCTCCCGCACCTTGGCTTACCGATAATGTCAAATTAATGATTTCACTTCGAAACAAAGCCTTCAGCAAATTTAAGAGAACAAAAAACCCTACGCATTGGAATTACTACAAAACACTCCGCAACTATACGACTACTGCAATTCGCAGAGAAAAGAAGGCCTTCTTAAATTACACCTTTCAAGAAAGTAAGAGTAAAAAAATGTTATGGCAAAAATTAAAACATTTAAATATTCACACTAAATCAAAACCTAACGATCTCCCAAATCATCTTTCTGATGTGAATAAAATTAATACTTATTTTACTGAATCGGTACAATTATCTAAAAGTCCTGATCAAAACTTGGTGGATTATTATAAGGCAAACATGAAAGCTGACTTGGAAACCACTTTTATATTCTCTCAAGTTACAGAGGACATTGTTCTAAAAATAATTGATAGTATTAAGACTAATTCTACCGGTTTTGACAATATTAATATCAAAATGATTACGTTATGCTGTCCAGTTTTATTGCCGCACTTAACTCATATTATCAATAACTGTTTAGATCGTAGTTATTTTCCGGCTTCATGGAAAGAAGCTAAAGTTCTGCCGCTGCCTAAAATTATTTCTCCACTCGAATTTAAAGACTTGAGACCCATATCTATTCTACCAGTGCTCTCAAAAATTCTTAAAAAGGTTGTGGATTTTCAAATAAGGTCGGTCCTGGAAAGTAATAAAATATTACCGGAACTCCAGTCTGGTTTTCGATCAGGCCATGGATACTCGTCGGCTATGTTGCACATAGTGGATGATATTATTGGATCTTATTGGATTTTTCGAAGGCGTTCGAAACAATTAATCATGAACTACTTTTAGCCAAATTGCATTTTTATAAGTTCAGTCTATCGATTTTATTGGTGATTATTTAAAGTGAAGGTCACAAAAGGTTTTCGTTAACGATCAGATATCAGATTCCCAATGTGTAGCAGCAGGTGTACCTCAAGACTCTATTCTTGGTCCGCTGTTGTATATTATTTACACGTCAGACTTTGCAAATCAAATTTCAAACTGCAATTTTCACCTATATGCTAACGACACTCAACTATACTATTCTTTCCCGCTGCATAATACAATGCGGGCAAATGATATGATCAATGCAGATATTGATAAGATTGTTGAGTTTGCTGATAAACATTCTTTAGTTATTAATTCCACCAAATCAACATTACTTTTATTTGGTTCGAAAAAGAATCGAGCTGAGGTTATCGAAGAACTGAATTTGAGAGTTGGTAATAGTAAGCTTTCTGTTGCTGAGTGTGGTCGAGATCTGGGTTTACTAATGGATTACAAACTAAGATTTAACGAACATATAAATAAAATTATTCAAAAAGCGTATTGTGTTTTAAAACAGCTTTATTACAACAGGCATGTCATGACCCATGATACCAAAGTTTTATTATCTGAAGTCTGTGTGCTCTCTCATTTTAATTTTAATGATTTGGTATATGGTTCGTGCATACGTAGTAGAGACTGTAACCGTATACAATTAGTTCAAAATAGTTGTCTACGTTTCATTTATGGCATTCGAAAATTTGATAGAATTTCTCATAAATTAAGTGATACTGATTGGCTTAATATGAAAAATAGACGTTATTTACATACCGCTTGCTTCTTTCATAAACTTATAAAAACAAGAAGCCCGCCTTATTTGTATAATAAGATCAGATTCAGAACTGACATTCATAACTTCAATATTAGATTTAAAAATGTGATTACTCCTCCTTCTCATAAAACTACATTTTTTGAACGTTCTTTTTCGTTTAATATCTGTAAAATTTATAATTCTCTATCTGATAATCTTAAACAACTTTCTTTATTAAAATTTAAAGCACACCTTACTTCCTCCTTAAAAATATCACAACGAGCACAATAATTGTAAACCTTTTATATGATATGTATATTATGATTACTTATATTATGCTTAATTTTTTTTCTTCTTTTCTTTAATATTACGTTTCGTACTTGCTAGTATATATGTGCAGGGTTTAGGTGTTAGAGCAGAAAGTGGCCTTTGCCACTATTCTGAACCTCGCCCTGAGTTTGACTGAAATTTTGTTTTGTTTTAACTGTTATATATTTAGTTTTGTATTTGTTTCAGTCTATTATTATTATTATTATTATCTATTTATTCGTGAAATAATCACGCCGAACATCCCGCATGCATGTAAACTAGCCTGAATATATTTTGACGATTTTCTGTCAGAATGTTAGGCTCTGAAGGAATGTATCTCGAAAATTCTACGCCCCACAATCCTTCTTGTGAGCGACAAATTTACTAGACAGATTTCTTAGCAAAACATTCTGACAGAAAACGTCAAAATTTAATCGGCTACTTTAATGCACATGGGACAATACTGTTGAAAATTAAAATTAATCACAAAATGTATGTGCTATTGTCTTTTTAGAAAACAATGCTCGTGTAAACTGATGCAAACTCATACAAGTTTTGTAAAAAATCTAAAATTGCCTTAAATGTGTTTATAACAACAAGTTTAGTGTTTTGAGCCAAGAATGCCTGCACTGAAATACAATATTTTAGTAGAGTTGCAGATCACAGTAATATCCTCAGGGAAGCTACCTTCAGGGTCTGAATAATTTCTAAATACAAGCCGCCTCAATCTACCTTTTGGATTGCTTGATGAATTCCACACAAAAACTGCCCTCTTATTAAAAACTACTGAGACAAAGTGCATACTTCTACCTCCAACGTTTATCGTCTTTACACACAATTAATACAATACTAGTGGACCCGTTGCAAAATATTTTGCAAGCTACAAAACTTCTTTGTAACGTGTGGCAGGATCTCTTACGTCAAATTTAAATTTTTAAGTTTTCAAAACTACTCACAAGTAATATTGCTACATGTACTTGACCATGGCTAAATACTGTTTGTGGCAAACATCACATATTTCCACTTTATCCATAGTTTGTCCTTGTGATTTATTAATTGGTAAAGGTAGTGCAATATTAGAATGTGTTAATATATACGCGGTAATAATACTCTTCTGACTGTGGCTTGTTCACTTACTACCAAATTTAAGCAGTTCATAAATAAATTGCGTACCATTAATCTTATCTCATCATTTAAACCAGTAGACACATTTAAAATTTTCAAGGGAATATCTATTGATCCTATTATTAGTGTTAAGCAATGTGGATATATTCCACTGAAATTTAACGAATCTAGAGATTCCATAGAAAATTATAAAATATTGATTTTCATATTCAGGCAAAAGAGATATAATTTTGTTGTTGACTTCATCGCAATGTTCCTTGTTTAGAGCACCACCAAAAAAAAGTGATCGCTAACCTAACGAATTTCGATACGTGCGAACCGAATATCGCTAAGAGAGCGTTTACACCGTAACACACTTTGAGGGTGAATTCCAAAAAAACCTAAACATTATTTGGCCTATTGGTAAGACGATCTAATATGCCAAATTTCAACTTCCTATCTGTACTACTTCGCTCGTTAAAGCAATCTTAAAAACAGATCTATCTCATTTAACTCTTTTGAGGAGATGCATTCCGCAAAACCCCGAAAATGGATTGACATGATTTGTAAAATGAACAAATATGCCAAATTTCGACTTCCTACCTGTCTTTCTCGTGCCGATCTTTAGAAAAACACATCTACTCCATTTAAATCTTTCGGGAGTTAATTGTGCAAAAAGCCTGAAATTGATTTGACCGAGTTTGTAAAACGATCTAATATGCCGAATTTCAATTTTCTGCCTGTAGTAGTTCCTTTTTGACTATTTTTAGAAGAACACTTCTGGCCTCGTTAACCACTTTGAGGGGATACATTTTGAAAAACCCTAAAAATGATTTCCGATTAGTAAAACAATCTAATATGCTGAATTTCAAATTACTGCCTGTAGTAGCTTTCCCGTGGCGATATAATGACAAACAGATTTGTCTCATTTAACCCCTTTCGGTGATGAATTTTCCAAAACCCAAAAAATAATTTGATCTGATTTATACAATGAACTAATATGCCGAATTTCAACTTCCTACCTGTATCTATCTCGTGATGATTTTTAGAAAAACACACCTACCCCATTTAATCCCTTTGGGGAGATGCATTACAAAATATCCTAAAAATGATTTCACCAGATTTCGGAAAGGAACTCATTTGCTGCATTTCAACTTCCTACCTGCAGCAGTTAATGCGACCGTTAGAAAAACACATCTACCCCATTTAACCCCTTTGAGGGAATACATTTCCAAATACCCCTTGAAGTGACTTGATTATTCGGCATATTAATGCCGAATTTCAATTTTCTGCCTGTAGTAGTTCTTCTGTGGCTATTTTTAGAAAAACACTTCTGCCCAATTTAACCACTTTGAGGGGATGTATATCATCAGAGCAACTGCCATTTAAATATCATCGTCGAGAATATAAAACCACAGTAAATAAAAAACCACCAATGGGACCCACTGAAAATATTTTGCAACTTATAAAACTTTAATCCATCCATTAATAAAATATCATTTAAAAATTTTGAATTTTGCCGAAATGTTGATAGCACATTGCATACAAAGTTATCCAAATGGTTGCCAAAAATTTGTAAACGTTCCGAGAAGACTCAAAAAACTATTAATTTCCTTTTTTTCCCTTCCTTTTGTTAAATATAGTTTCTTTAATAATTTTTTTAGATTTTAATTTTTTTAGTATGATTTTGTTAATGCTTGTGTTGATATTTTAGGACAGGGCAATTAAATGCTTAATATGAGTACACTCTAAAACAAAAACTTATATATATATATATATATATATATATATATTGATACGTGTTAAGTTGTCACTTCCATCATATAGAAGAGGCTTCCTAACTTCCGCGTGATTCCGCTTGTATATTCCTACAAATTTGTCATATATGTAGTGAGGGGGACCTCCTAAATCCGAATGTCAAAAGAGGGGAAACGATTATTGACTTTTATGGGGTCATATATACAGCATACGGAAAATACGAAGTGACTTCCAAAAAATATATATTTTAAGAGACTGATACGTCGTTGTTACTTCCTGCGACGTTGCCAAATCTCTGGAAGTCACAAGTATACATGCATATCTACGATACATGGCAATTCTTAATATATAGCCCCCTTGCGCTTAAAAACATTTACTGCCAGTTCGTTTTTGTGCGTGCTGTGTGATCTACAAAAATTATGCTCAGCATAGTCGTTTTGGTTTTGATGGGGTTATCGACTGCAGTTCACGGCATCGATCGTGTTCCCTGTACAGAAGGCGTCGATGCTGCTGCTATGGATACCGTCTCACAGATTACTTTCCTGCTACACAAACTGGGCGTAACCCCCATCGGTGGATCGGCTGCTACGAAGTCGTATACAATGTCTATACCTAACCAGGATTGTGTATCTTACTGACGTTAGAACGTCCTTTCAACAAGATTGTCCGGCCGGCGCTACCATAAGCCAAGTCTTCGTTTCGAACTCACCAAACCGGCAATTTATCCAGGTGGAATTTTTAATAAACTACAAGTGCACAAAAATGCTTCCTCGTCGAAAAAGGCACCTCTTTCACGAAAGATGCGGTGATGGTTTAGGATTCGTGCGAGAGCAATGTACGTGCTCCGAAATGAAACCCCGCTGATCATAATTTTGTAATTGTAATATATTATTTTCATGTAAAAATGTAGGTATTTTATAAATTAATGTATAGTAATATGAAATTAAAAAATAATACAAGTTGTTAATAATTACATAACATTCCTAATTTATTGTATTGTAAGTCATAGATGATGTCATCTCGATTGAGTTTGGTAAGACTATACAGGTTAGTCCAATAGTGTGACGGTCTTGTTAAGCGTCTATGCCATACAAGATAAAAAGTTTCTGTAAATGGGCGTATAAACTGTACACTAGGATGCATTTTAGCACAATATTTTTAAATATACACGGTGCGTCAGAAATGTTTGCAGCTTTGGGATAGTTTTCTTTTTTAATGAAGCATCCTGTATATGTTTGGATTTCTGTTTAGATTCTGAACTAATTTTGTATAACGTGGCCCAAATCTAGAGGGTCGACGGTTGCTAAGATATTAACAACTGGAAATCAGAATTTCTTGAAAACTTTGAGATACCTTCACTGCTGCAATTATATATTTCATAAATTATTATATCAGTATGTATGTACCGGGTGGCCAATTAAGAAGGGCACTCGGCCCTATCTCGAAAAGTAATTGTCGTAAAGACTTAAGGTAAAAAAATTTATGACTAAAGCGGCCAAGAGAAAATGCTGGAAATTATTTTTAAGTTTCTAGAATGGCCGCCAGGAGGTGTAATCGCATTCTTGAATTTTAAATCCCGTTTTTTGAGAAATATTCTTATATTACAGATAGCTAAAATAGACACCGTTTTAAAGCTGAGATAAATTCGATTCTTTTTTGTTAAATGCTTTTTGCTCTATCTCTTAAGGGAAAGTGGTGGGAGGTGTCCGAACATTTTCGGAAAGAAATGTCAATAACTTTAAAATGGCTGAACGGATTTTGTCAAACTTGAGTCGTTAAAAAGGCCTTTTCTTAGGCTAACAACGTTGCCTTTAGCGGATTGATTTAGATTGCTTGTGTCGCCGCTAGATGGCGTTTTGCGACAACACTACAAATGAAATGGATTTTCTCAAAAAAATTAAATGCAACGATATCACTTTTATTGCAACAAAAGATAGCCAAATAAGGGCCTAATACGGTAGTGAAAACCGCTTTTCAATATTTGTTTCCTAACCTAAAATATTAGTAAAGGAAGTTAAAACTGGAAATAATGTCTCATCTTTGGGAATATTTTCAGTATACCTGCCATTATTAAATCCTAATTATCGTTCTTTTAGCAAAATATATATAAATTTACTGTTAAAATACCAACATTATATTTAAAATGTCAATAATAATTAATAATCATTCAATATGATTGAATATTGCCCTTCTGTCCACACGAAATTCGAAATTTTTAAAATTCAAGTGTGCTTTGGAAAACAAAATAGCAAAAATTATAATAATCGTGTTTAAGTGTCAATCATATTAAGATTGTAGCTATTTATAGTGCATTTTGGTGGCCTTATTTGTAAATAATGCATTTTCCACCTGTAGAAGTGTTTGATATGTTTCGTGTTTATTTCAAAACAATGAAAACGCAACCGTTTCTGTTATAATCTATTCGATGGAGTATCCTGATAGGCGCCATCCAACTGTCAAAGTTTTTCGTGTGGACAGAAAGGCAATATTCAATCATATTGAATGAGTATTAATTATTATTGACATTTTAAATATAATGTTGGTATTTTAACAGTAAATTTATATATATTTTGCTAAAAGAACGATAATTAGGATTTAATAATGGCAGGTATACTGAAAATATTCCCAAAGATGCGACATTATTTCGAATTTTAACTTCTTTTACTGATATTTTATTTTAGGAAAGAAATATCGAAATGCGGTTTTCACTAGCGTGTTAGACCCTTATTTGGCTATCTTCTGTTGCAATAAAAGTAATATCGACGCATTTAATTTTTTTGAGAAAATCCATTTTATTTATAGTGTTGTCGCAAAACGCCCTCTAGCGGCGATACAAGCAATCTAAATCAATCCTCTGAAGGCCGCATTGATAGCCTAAGAAAAGGCCTTTTCAACGACTCCAAGTTTGACAAAATCCGTTCAGCCATTTTGAAGTTATTGACATTTCTTTCCGAAAATGTTCGGACACCCCCCACCACTTTTCCTTAAGAGATAGAGCAAAAAGAATTTAACAAAAAAGAATAGATTTTATCTCAGCTTTAAAACGGTGTCCAGTTTAGCTATCTGTAATACAAGAATATTTCTCAAAAAACGGGATTTAAAATTAAAGAATGCGATTACGCCCCCTGGTGGCCATTCTAGAAACTTAAAAATAATTTCCAGCATTTTCTCTTGGCCGCTTTAGTCATACATTTTTTTACCCCAAGTCTTTACGACAATTGCTTTTCGAGATAGGGCCGAGTGCCCTTCTTAATTGGCCACCCGGTACGTATTTCTTTATGAGTATCTATAATAAGTTGTGCCTTAACGGCTAATAAACTTAATTATTATTATTATTACTTCTCCATCGCAGTTATTATATCTCTATTAAATGATACCAATTTTAGATGTTACTACCAATACTGACTTTTGTGGGTACTAATTTTAGTTCCACCTAAAATTGGAACCATTAAACGAAGCTTTAAAAACTGTGACAGGTAACTGCAATTGGTTTTTTGTAGCTCAAATAGTTTTTAAAATAGATGCTCTCAAACTTGGAAAATTTCTGTGCAAATATCTTTTTCTTAGAAACCGTTGACTCGAATTTGAAAAGAAATTCAAATATTCAAAAACGTACAGAGCGTCATTAAAAAACTATACAAATACTGTAACACTTTTCTGGCCCACCCCGTATATTCAACCATATTTTTTTAAATGTGCCCTAAAGTATACAGTAAAGATGTTCACTTACAGATTTTTCTATCTTGTATGGTATAACAGCTTAAAAAGACAGCCGTAGTGTTGGACCACCTTGTATTTTGGACGTTGTGCTGACACGCTGGATGTTAGTGTTAAGCCACCAACTTGTATCTATCGCTGTAATATACTTACTATATCGTTTTATAGTCGTGTCGTTATTTTAAAAACATTTACAACAGGTCTTTAAAATAACGGCAAGATTTAAAAACGATATGGTCAATAACGGCCATAGATAGATACAAATGGGTGGCGTGCTGAAATATGAATGGTGTGATAGTGCCGGCGTTAATAAAACAAAAAGAGGCGTTAACATTGAATAAGAATTATTAAAGAGAAAAGTTGTCAGCACTATTTGTTAAGTTGCTAATTTAATTAAATGCTGCAGTTTAGATTTAATTACTGGAATAGTTCGTGTACTGCGTGTTTTTTGAATAAATTCCTTTATTTTGACTCCAGATGGGTAAGTATTCTTTTGTATGCAAGTGCTAAATTCTCTTCTTAGTAATTCTACTTCTTCTGTAGACCATCCTAAAATAAAACCGTGATATTAGTAGTTCATTTAGTTTTTCCGAAGTACATACTTTTTTTTAAAGACCTTTTTTTGCAAGGGGGCTCATCATCATCGCTGCTTTTATCATTATCTATAATTAACGTAGAAATTATTATTGTGTACAAATTGCAATGCATCATTATAACAGTATTTTATACCATAACATGTTATAGTGACTACTGAAGATTTACATACATAATTTAAAGTAAAATACAACAATAACTAAATTCAATAATTGATTAGTTTAATTTTAACTTACTTATGATGTGTTTATGTTTTTCTTTGTACGTCTGGGAACACGTTGGCAAATTAGCAGAGGAATGCATTTTATTGTCATAAGCAGAAGACGCGGATCCATTTGATACCAACTCACAATCTACTAAGGATGGTTCATGAATTTGTGCTTCTGAAGTTATTATGCCATCATCTGCAAAAAATTGCATTTACAGAATTAAATATATTCAGAAAGTGAAATTTAAACAACTCACCATTATTTTCATCTTCTTCCGCATATTCTAAATTTACATCAAAATTGATTTCGGCTAATGATTTTCCTTTATATTTTACCGGAACCGAACCTTTCTCCATCATCAACAAAAGTTTTGAAACTTTTGCGGTTTGGTATAGATCAATTGGTAATCTGAAATGCATAAATACAAGGTGATTTATTTTTTTTAAGGGAAAATAAAGATATCGTTAAAGCTCGTAAAAATAGTGTCGCCACAGTTTCGTTTCTGTTAAAGATTTTCCTTAAAATCTGCTTAATGAGTAAAGCTATAGTTTGGAATTCTATTAAAAGTAAACGAAATAGTACAAATGTTTTGTATACTAAAAAGCGGAGCATGCTTTTAAAGTATTTTCGATTATACATTTAATTTTGCACACTCGGACCACTTAGTAGCGATGGTAAAAAAATTATACAGATAATACTTACTCATAAAACTCTTCATGCGTTTTCTGCGTGTGTCCCATAAAAGTGCTAAATTGTTTAACATCGTCTTGACTCAAATTTAATAATTGCATTACGGTAGCTATATGCTTTCTGAGTTTATTGCTTGAAAACGCTTGCGGCTGCTTCAAATTCATTTTTTTGGCAAGCTTTCTGATAGCTACGTCTCCCTTTCCCCATTTGATCGTACTTCCGGGGATCGCAAACATATATTCGTTGTCGGGAGAAACATATCTTTCCCTATGTTGTAATAGTACAGTGATAAAGTTTTGGATTATTTCTGGCACTAAAACGACCACCGCTCGAGAACCTTTTCCACCATTTACGACCCGTCTATATTTTTTTGTTAACATTTTTTCGGTATCACTTAATGCACCCTCGAAATCAACAAAATCGGTCCTTTTATCGTGGTTATAATCGTCGATCTTTAAAAATTGTACATCTCCAATCCTACGTCTATTGAAAACGATTAGCATAGCTAAACAGCAATTTACCAATAACTTATACGTTTCTATATTATCCTTTTTATCTTGGAATAAAGTAATGCAATTATTAGCCATTTTGAGGCATAGGTCTCTAAACATTTTTACATCACTTACTAATGGCACAAGTAGAGGTTTGTTCCATCGCTTCTCTTGTAAATGTTTATTTGCAAGAGAGGACAATTCGATAGTCCAACGAGACTCCACCAGTTTTTTAAATTTCTTCGCATTTTTTAAGCACTCTTCTGTTTCAACTGGAGACTTACATCTAAAGCCTCCGCTCTCCTTTAAAATCAAATGAGTTAGCTCATCAGAAACTGTTTTAAGGGAAGTGCCCAAATGCATAGCTAGACTGGCCGCAGCAAATGTTTTTGTTAGGGGATCATAACCTGAAATAATCCTTACTGCTGATACAACCATGTCAAAGTTTTTGGGATGGAAGAGCTCTTTTAAGGTGACACCTTGGTTATTAGCTAGATTTCTGTAAGTAATTAATAACCGCGAAAGTTCACGCATTCTAGTACTGCAAGCATATGCCATACGTTGACGTTTATGTTTTTTCAAATATGAATCACCGAAGTGCACTATAAGCAGATCTTTTTTTGCCTCCAATCCAATTTCATCCGCTTTCATCAAGCTAAACACCTACAAAATAGCAAATTAGTATTAGTGAAAGTTCACGTAGTGTGTAGTTTTCAAGAAAACTAAATGACGATTACATGGTGCTCAATTTTTTTATATTATCGCACTTTTGGGCTAGTCGTTATATTAATTAGGCACATTGTTAACACTACCGTGTTAACGAATATAAGGTCAACTGACTTTTTGGAGAAAATTTAAGTTTGCAGTGTTTTTAAAATTATTAAAATCTCAGCACAATAAAAAGCATAAAGACTAGGACAATACAATTTAGGTTTAGTAGGTACTCATACTCACTTGTTCCTTAACGTTTAACTTGGAAATAGTACCGGTGGCATCCATAGCACACGCAATTGCTGTTTGCGAGTGAGCTATGTGATTTACCTTGCTTTCCTTTTTATTATCCGATTGGGTTTTATTATCGGATTGGGCAATGCAGAACTTTGCATGACGCTTTAAATAATTTTTGACAAATAAACCTTTGCAGTATGCACAAGGATAATATTCTATGTTCTCGTTAAAAACGTTTTTGCGTTGTCGATTTGGTCGCAACACACCGCTTATGTATAGGTCGAAATTCGTGTGGTTTCGCAACAAAGAAAACCCTTCGCGCCTTGCTTTACTATTTTTAGGAAAGTGCATAAAATCAATTACTTCTTTTTCTTCCGCATGTCGTCTCTGTAAATGTCTTGCAAAATTTAAGGTTGCTATATCGTTTCCACAATATCTGCATTGTACGACCTTCTGTTCGGTCTTTAGTTTTTCCTAAAAATTGAGTTTTTATCAGGTGTGACGAGTATATTAGAAAAACTATATTTAAGGGCGTCTTTGATATGCCATAAAAAATAAATAGGAAATTATCTTTAGGAAAGAGACTAAATATGTCAAAAACTGTTAATTTTAATACGATATAATAAGAAATATTGAGGAATTTAAGCTCTATCAACTGGTACAAAAATATACACGGAGTTCCTTATGAATTTTGAAAGCTATGGCGTCATTGAAAATTTCACATTTTGAATATCAATTTTGAGAACCCTGTACACTGTTATTAAACTATTTGTATGCTGTATATGATATCATACCATTATAAATACTGTCTACAAAATTGCAGACTTTAGAACAGCAAAAATTTATTTTTAAATAAAGCATGTAAACATCTGCTTTTTGAGGAATGAAATAATTAAAAAAATAAGTAATCTGCGGGGATGTCCATTAAAATAAAAAAGTTGTATAACGCCCATGTTAAATGGGACACACTGAACATTAGAAAATATTTTTCTATATAGAGTTCTTTATAAACATTTGTCGAAATCGCTGTTTTCTATAGTCTATAGTAATAGAGCTACGAAAGAATTACATTCAAGTGCCTGTGCCCCATCCTATTTTAAGTGCCGACTTACTACTCACTTTAATTTTTTCCGCAAGAGGTAAAACACATGAACTTTCAATATTACGAGTATTTAAACTCGCTAACTTCTTTTTTTCAGTGTCAACCAAACATTCGGAAGCATCGTCGGACTCACAATCAGTTTCACTACTATCATCATCTTGAGCTACATATTCTTCGACGTTAAAGTCCTTGTCTTTGTCGTCATCATCTATATCATCCTCATCTGTATCATTAGGACTTACACAATCATCATTGCCGTTAGGTGCTTGTTTCACTGTAGAGCTACACATCTTAAAATTGAAATCCGAAACAACGATATTTTGTAGAATCTAAAAATATGCGTAGTAATCATTAGAAAGAATTCTTAGCACTACTAATGTTCATGTTGATGACTAGACATGTTTCCAACTTACACTAACCTTCATTTTGTCGGAGAGCGGCTTGGGTCCTGCATTAAGTTTTTCTGGGCTTACCAAAATGTAGCCGGCATAGCCAGTGTTATCGACATTGGAAGACTCTAAAATGTCTTTCTGTTCCAGTTCCCGAGATTTATTAGAAATATCGTCCACCCAATCCTACAAATTGTAGAATTTAAATTAGAGGCATTAATTAGCAAGTCATTGACATATGTAGTGAAACAAAACTTTGCAAGAACATTTTTCTTCGAAACATATCGATTACAATCGAGTGATATTCAAAAGTCTTGTTGCTGTACAGAAACAGGTTTCACGTGAAAATTGTAGTGAATTTAATTTTCTATAAAAAAAGATCTTGGCCATTTTCGTTGTAGGATGAACCGCACAACCCTCCATCCAACGGGTTTTATTTTTTAATATTTATTTTATTGTTATCTGTAAATTATTGGACTTCTCAGTACCTTCTTAACCTTAATGCAGAAATGTTTTCACCTAGTTTTTATATGTTTAGCTTTCATCATTTCCAAAAGATAAAGGTTTTGGACCTATTAGACCCAACCCGCGTATTTGTGTTATTTTTTGTGTCGACCTAAATTTGTTCAATGTTAATTATAATGCTGTTTTTATGTACTTGACACGTTTCTAGGGTATTCCCCGACACGTGTTTTAAGTATTTTTTATCAGTATCAAACAAACCAATGCAAGTAGCAAATTAAAGAATTAGAAATAACTAGAATTTATCAAGAAACAATTCAAAATTTGGGGTCTCAGACCCAACCCGTTGGTTCGTGTGATTTTCAACCTACCCATTGAATGGAAATTAAAAGATATCCGAGGCACCATGGCGTGCTAAAAGTGGTTTATGCACGAGACATGATATGATAATTTCCATGTCTCGTGCATAAGCGGCCACTTTTAGCACTTGTTGCACAAATAGCTATTATAACGTTGCAAATTAAAATTTATGTATTGGAATAATTTATAGGTTTCTATAAAAAAAATCATTATTGTATGGTTGCAACTTGGCTATTTTTGTTTATTTCATATAATATTAGATAATTTATTTATTGGTAATATTTTGAATAAATTTATATAATCGCAGTTTTTTGTATGAAAACTTCTAAATTAGCAAAACCGTGGGCTATTCCGAATCAACTTCTAAAAAACTAATATTATTCGTATAATGCAATTTTCCAACCATAGTAAAACTTTAATAATTGTTTATAGATTCTTGGTAATTTGAAGTAGTGAAGTACCAGATGATTATAAATTTAAGCGTATAATTACCAGTTCGCATAGAAAATGTTCATTGTTTTTACTTGAGCATTTTCTCGAAGTTCTTTAAAATCTCCTACAGTCATTTTTTATTATTAAATTCGCTACCTGTCAGGTTTCCTTAGTTACGATTTGATCGACATTCTCTAAAACCAAAATTATAAATACCTAAACTCCGAAAATCTGTAGAAATTTAATAACTAGTTATAGAACTTTATTGCAATTTAAAGTTTTCAGCAAAGCGAATTAAGTTAAGGTTTTCATTTTAAGGAAATAATTAATAACACTTTTCTTTGATTATATAATATAACAATAATGCATCAGAACAGACGAGTTAGAACTATATCAAAATTTCATTTTAGTGCGCCTTTGTGCAGCCGATTATTTGATTTTTAATCTAAAGTGTATTAGGATAAATTACATGCCGTTAATTGCTTTTAATCTTAAAGTCCCATGAAAACCTTTATTTTAGCCCGTTTTGTGCGCTGAGCACTACTAAAAATGTAATGTAAGATTTTTTATTTGCAATCACATTGTAATGTGTCAATTTCATGGCATAACAACAGCTGGGAAATAGATGATTACTTGAAACTAGCCAGGAAATTATTACATACCCCAAAAAATATTACATACCTGAAGAGTGGGGTGTTTCCATGGTAACAAAACATTGAGTGGGTTGTTTTCATGGTAACAAAAATATTAGCTACATCAAGATATCTATTATTCAGAATTCAATTGTAGTTATTTTTAAAATTAGATGATTGCAAATAAAATAGTATACATACCACGGTGGAAAGTTTCATCCCTGTCTCGAGATAAAGTTAACCTCGACGCTACGCGTCTCGGTAAACTACCTAATCTCTCGACAGTAATGAAACACTTCCCACCTCGGTATGTAATATACTATTATACGCGACCTAGGGACAAAAAACTTCAGCCGCTACAGGCGCTGGCGCCGGCGGTCGAACACCAATTTTTGGAAACTCTTAAACTAGCCCAGCAACCCGCCAGCAACCTTCAAAAAAATACTGCAGTCACTAGATGACTTCATTGCTCTTAATGTTTATATATTCATATTCAGTTCATTATGTAAACTGAGATAATTATAGGGTGCATTTAAAAATTTTAACAAGCACTTTTGCTAATTATTTGTTGCAATTTTAGTCTTATTTGGGAACACAGAATCCTCTTGGTCGGTTATTTATTATAAAACCGTTACATGCAAAAAAAAAGAGAATTTGTTGTTACAGAATGTTCAGGACACCATAATACTCGTATTATACAAATCTGAGCAATTCAGCGTGGGTTTTATGAATTCTGTTTCTTACATTTAATATAAGGGATTATTAACACGATAATTTTTGTTATTTGTTTATAGTTAAGCGCCCGTCCGCTGCAACACGATGATAAGACGGCAGAAAATAGCTTACAAGTTCAAATAGTGCCGCATTTATTTAAATCTATTAAAAAATAGGCGCAATCATATGATTCTCGTTTTCTCGGCTCTTTAAATTTATTTTTGTTGTTATCGTAAAACCGCTGCTAACAACATCTTACAAATTTACTACAAAAAAGGCGACAACATTCGAACGAGAAGCTACACAGTAGAAAACCATTTTCAAACTTTAAAAACTCCGAGGCGTCAATTTATTGTAGCAAAAAATAACAAATATTTGAAGTGAATAAATATTCTTACTTGCTCTAGTTGCAAAGTGTTAAGCAATAATTAATTTGATACTTTGAAAAGTTAAAACATACGAGTTAAGTTTCTAGTTGGAATGGAAATTTTAAGTACAATTTCACAATTAATTCCTATAAAATTTACTGCTCTGTATGTTCAAAAGTCAAAACTGGAATCACAATTCAAACTTGTATCATTGAAAATGTATTTTACATACGAAAGTGAATGAAATCATCGCATCACACCATTGTCAGAGGTATAAAATGTTTGTTTAGGTTACAGTCACGTTCATTTCGTCAGACGCCACACTCGACCAAATTATCTGCCCGGAGTGCACGACCTTGGACATAGTTAGAATTTCTGCATCAGCTAATTTACTAAATGTGCAATTTTGCTTCTGTATTTAAAGACGAACAAAACATTTAGCGCTATATCAATGTTTTAACATTTTGGAAATAGGTAATCCACTTACATAAACTTCCTTTCCGCTTCCGTTATTTTTATTCGATGCTTCATTCGAGTCGGTGCCGGCTGTGCCGTTCATATTTGCTGCAAAATAATAGAATCGCTTTATGGCTTTATAAGTATATGACAAAACTGTCATCGTCGTTTAAAAATAAATTAGTACCGTTAGCCGTTATTATTAACTTAAGATAGTCTTCTAAAATATTATGTAAGATTTAACTAATGCTTAATTGTAAGCAATTTTTAACGGAATCTTAATCTTTAGTTTTTCCAAATTGTTGTTAAAATACTTATCTACTATTAAACTTACCTATGGCCTCGTTGTATATTCGGTAACTTCTAGAGCTGATCATTGTAAACTGTATCTCACCACTTCAAAAATCACAAATGTAACACTTCATAAATATCGCAAACAGACCTAGAATTTGAGCGCTGTTGCCGCGAACTGGAAGTAACAAAGTTCAGTACAGTATTCGGAAGTGCCTTCGTGATAACAGTGTCTCTGTCAATACGCGCTTAAGGCGACTTCAGCGCCTGCGATATATGGTTGAACTAAAAGGTCTCGCTGAGGATACAGAAGGGTTAAATCACTTCCAGAAGAAAATTTACTATATGATAGGTGGAGCCATCTGTGTTCAATTAACCAAATTTGAAGCCTTTTCGTTGTGACTTCCGTAAGCGGAAGTGGTAACGTTATATATGAAGTGACAACGTTTTCCGTATATCTGTTCTGGAAGTGACAACTTAACACGTATCAATATATATATATATATATATATATTTATGCAAGGCCACTTGTCACCTCCAAAATGGGTAGTGAATGTATGCTGTCACCTCATATACAACGTTGTGGCCTCCGTTTTTGGAGGTGACAGCGTTTTGCTGTATTGTTTCTCTGTACAGCACATAGATAGTATCAGAACGCTAAATTCAAATTTTCATCCGGAGGTGCCAACTTCACATCTATACTCACAATTTTGTATTGTAGTTCAGCTGTAGACCGGTGGCGCCACTGTCGTTTCTCTTTGTACAATTGCCAATACGTTGTCTCCTCCACCGACTTATACTGCTTTTTATTTCGTATAGTGTACGCTGTGTTCTCCAAAAATTGGCAACGCCGCTAAGAAGGTCTCAAACATTCTACCTCTATACGCGCTGCATGAATTTACACTTTTTTGGGTTAGTAAGATGTGAACTGCTGACACAATATTTGGATCAATTATTTTAAGTTATTATTAGTCGTTCAGAAGCATTTGATAAATGCAGACGAGTCTTCCGAGAAGCGTAAGTGCGACTTTGTGTTTTATTTCCATACACCTATTTCCTACAATTTTAAATCCTTCTGTATAATTCAAAAACGAAGTGCAATAACGAAATCATGGACTTCTTTTATGTTGTTTAAAATAATAATTAAAAGAACTAAAACAGGCTAATGCAAAATATTTGGCACTGTGTGTATATGAGCTGTGATGTACGCTCAAAAACGGCAATTTACGTGATCTTTACTTACATACACGTACCTACCATTAAAAATGTGCGTATATTGCAGATTTTCGGTTCCGATTTTATCAAGACATTAGCGACTTGAGATGTTTGTTTTTAATACTTAATGATTCTATTGTATTCGTGCATGATGTCATGGACATTCCCTTAGCTCGATGTCGTGTATTGAAACAGTTTTTATAAAACTTCCAAATGTAGAAGTTGGTTCGGGACCGTTGACCGTGAAATAATAAAACATTAAAATATAAGTTGTATAATCTGTGTGTGGGATTTCTCAAAAATGCTTTCCAGGGCAGGCTTAATTCTTCAACTGGCAAGCAGAGGCAATCGTAAGTACCCTTCATTGTATTTATTAGCTTTTTAATGATTTTTTAAGAGCCAGAATGAATACTATTTTTGGAATTGTAGGGACAAGAAAAATATTCAAATCCATTTTGTAGTAATATATAAAAATTTCACCCAACAACGGTGGATGTTACGTAATAATATTACTTATTACAGTTCCTTTTCAATCATTTCTTTTTCTAAAGTGAGTTCCCAGATTTAATCGTTGTTAAATTCGGCACTTCAGAGTTTTTGGTGGTTCGGGGCTATATCATTAAGGGGCTCTAGTTAAACACAAGAATATTATTTAGTGTTTTTCTAAAAAATGGCGAGGGAGCCCTTTAAATATGCGGGTCCGGGGTTATAGGCCCCAGAGACCCTCCCTTAATCCTGTACTGTAGCCGCCCCCATTGCCCCAAACTATAAAATGTGCAAATGAACTCAACTCAAATTCGACACCAACCTTTCACATATAACAAAATTTCGTTTCACAAATTGTTTATTCCAGAAATTCCGCTAAACTTTATTTCATAACTTAATTTTTAGTAAATTATTTGAATAAACTATTTAAGCTTGAACTCATTATCACCAAAAACTGCCTTTACGTAATTACGGAACTTTTCTGGGTAAGATAGATTAGTTTTCAACAAACAACCAAACTTATAACAAGATTCGACAGCTACTTGTGCATGCGAACTACGCAAATAGTATATTAAAGTATGAGTGGATAACAAGGTCTTTAAAATTCGCGCGAGTTTTCGAGCACGACGGCGTAGCCGGAGTGCTCGAAATAGAGCAAGTGTTTTAAAGACCAGTTATTCACGAATACTTTACGCTATTTTTTATTATACCTCCAATACTGGAAATACATTACGCACTAAAAACTTAGAAATAATTGTCGTGATAAATCGAGAGGGCATAATAATATTGCTACTATAGTTACGAGAATTATTTACGTTTTTGTCGCGTCCATGTCCGTTGTTGCATTCAGTCGTTTCCTTGACAACCTTTAAAGCTCGGCGAGCTTTAATCGCCTGTTTTTGCACGCTCAGGCGTACTTTAAACGGCGATTCTGATGCAGGTATAATAAAAAAGAATATTTCTTTAATTCTTGAAAAGTGCCTCATAATGAATTTACATAATAGCTATTTAAGTAACAAGGAATGTAAGGACCTATTAACATTTGAGGTAGGCAAGTACAAGCCAAGACGAAATCGCGGCTTGTTGCCTGCCGAAAATGTTAATAGGCGATACATTCAGAGTTATCTTATTATATTTTTCCCGCTGCTTATCGAAATTTTCCTAGATTTTTGAAAAAATCGTTTGATTTGTCACCTGTCACCAAGATTAGTTTTCCTGAGTCGTGTTACCGGTGAGTGTCAGATATCACATAAACACTTGCAATTTATAAACAAAACGTCTAAATCTGCATCTTGCTTTGCTAATTTTATTATCCTAGGAACTTAATAATAATATTAAGTTCCGTTGTCAAGAAAAAGCAGCAAACAAATATAATCACCGACTTACACGTTTTGTTACTAAGGCTGTATGACTGACTTACATGATCAGCAGCGGGAAAAAATTGTTATAACGCTTGACTGTCTAGTTAGTAAAACTGAAGGATATGGTGCAATAAACAAGCAGTTTTATGTTATCAAATTTATGGGCAATTGATTGAAACGTTACAAAAAATTAAAAAGTATCGCTAAATGGTTTTTATTGGCCGCTGCTGAAAGTGCAAAGTGATTTATCTTATCAGTTTTTTTTTTGTATTTTATTTGTGGTCAAGAAATAATAGTATATTATGTTATTAGGAGCAAAAGTTATATTTTATGTGGCAAGGCTGAACGGGTTATCTGCCGAGCTTGCGAGGCAAATAAGTACAGCCGATCCACATAAAGATACTTTTGCTCCGAATAACATATAGTATTTTTTCTTCAAACGTTTTTATAACAAATTATTTACAACTTTGTGAACAAAATTCGAAGAAAATTACTTGATATCGTCAGCGGCAGATAATATTATCTGCCGCTGACGAGCGGCAGATAAAGTTGTCAGCGGCAGATAATAACTTTATCTGCCGCTGACGAGCGGCAGATAAAGTCGTCAGCGGCAGATAATAATTTTATCTGCCGCTCGTCAGCGGCAGATAATATTATATGCCGCTTGACAATAAAGTGACAGTTTAGCATCATTAATCCAGCAGTATAATGCCATATTTTACTGCCGTTCGAAGAAAAAATGTTTTCATTTCACGCGATTTTGTTCAACTAATCATTTTATATTATCCTCTTCTATTATTTTATACAACCAACTTTCCCTTGTATATTGTCGAAATTTTTCCTGACGATCTTTAATAAAAATTAGGCTTTATTTAAGCTCTATATTTACAGATTTTGATGAGACTGATGAGGATGAAGATATTATTAGCAGTTCCAAAAAACTACCTATAAAAAAAGAGGTAAGTTGAAAACAAAAAATCGAAAATATATAAATACTGCTAATTAATTTTAGGATGGTCTAATGAAGAAATAGCGTTAATAAAAAAAGAATTTGGTTCCTTCATCAAAAGGAAAACTTATCCTGCAGGAGAAGAAATAAAGGAATTTATAAAAAGGAGAAAAATAAATCGAAGTGTTCCAGTTATAAAAGCAAAACTTCAGCATTTAATTAGAATTTCGAAAAATGACTAAATATATAACGTTTGTTCTTATTTCTATCTTATGGAAAGTGTAAACATTTTAAACATATAATATTAATTCTACTAATTGCGTTTGAACATTGTTAATATAAAGACAACGACGAGTTTCTAAATGTTCTGTTTTCTATTATTTTTATTGGGATTTTTTAAAGTTCAAATAAACGATTTAACGAGTTTACCCGTTTTTTTTAAATAAAAAAGTTAACGAACTTCTTTTTATATTCGTTTCTTAATTAAATATTTCCAAAAAAATCAATTTATTACCGGAACTATTTCTTTTTTGTGAAAATAGTAAATAAAAAATTCTTTCAATTTAAATGTACGTCCGAAACACTGTAATTTCATCGATTTCTGATTTTCGGAAAAATTCTATTTTATGAAACAAGGTCAGAAGTGAGTTAGTTTGTTAGCAATTAAATTTTCTCTACAAATCTAACCCTCCCCTCAAAACAATTAAGATACTTATACGTTTTTTCAAATCCACCCCACCCTCCAAACAATCAGGATACTTAATACATTAAAAATAAAGATAATGACTCATAAACTTCGATTTTAGAATTTAAGTGCTTTTCCATAATTTCTTATTTTACTCAAGAACGATCCACATAATGAAACACGTAATAAAATGTAAATAAAATCGGCTCAAGAATCAAGAACTGCCACAACTGGCGGCGTCTGGTACCGTCGTAATTAGTAATTTATGCTTCAAAACACATTCCACAGTGAATAGTATTTTTACATATTAAGATTGACACGGTAAGTCATATTCCACCATACGTTCCGTGCCATTAATTGTTTTGAAAACAAATGAATCATGTGTAGATTTGGCAACAGTGTTGGAGGTAACAATGATATATACGTTTCTTCTTATATATATATATTGGAGGTCGACACGCATCTTTCCTATACTGTATATATGATCCTGCAAAAAGAAGAAATTGTTTCCCCTCTTTTGAAATCCGGATTGTCGAAGTCCCCCTCATCATAAATACACCAAATTTCTATCACTAAACCAAAAGCAAGACTTGGAGGTCAGGTCGCCTTTTCTGTATGCCGGAGGTGACAACTTAACAGGCATCAATATATATATATATATATGCAAAACGTCAAACTCGCCTCCGAAAGCATACGTCGAAACGAAGAACTGGCCTCATTTTTGGAGGCCAGTACGAAAAATCGGAGGCGACTAGGTATCCCCATGTATAAGTGTTCCATTCAACAGATGGTGCAACAAGCATCGATTTAACAGATTTTTTGGTGGAGGTGAGTTTGACAGTACACATATTCAGTTATACACTTCAGTTGGTAGAGGTTATTCTAGATGGCGCGACCATGTAATACACATATACACTTAACAAGGTGCGCCAGTAGTACTCGCCTCTATCTATGAAACATACTGTTACGCCTCAGAGACTTGGCAAACGCGCACGGGGGCTTATCGCTAGTAATGGATTTAAGTAAATACAATACAACCGCCTGCCACTGGACATTTAATACAGGATCCGTCAACGATGCGGGGTGGGAAATATCTCTAAAACTAGGAGATTTACATTAAAATAGCTTATATAAAAGTTGAAGGTACGAAAGTGTTGCATATTACTAAAATATTTCTGATTATACAGGGTGGCTCAAAAAGTGTGGCGAACCAAAGTTATTACTCTATATTTAGGAAGCTTAAAAGCTTTTCATTGAAATACCAATAGTTTTAATATAAATTTGTATGGATCTAACATGAACTGTTTTGGAGATGTTACCGATTTAATGCACAAAATGCTAAACTTCCGGCAGCTGCTGTAGATACTGAAATAAAAAATAAAACATTACGTTTTTTGTGAATTGCATTTCGAGTGTAAAATGGTGATTCTCGGCATTCATACTATACAAGGTGTCTTCAAATTTAATGATTTCAAAGGTTTTTAAAGGAAACGCACTACATATTTTAGTATTTTTGAAATGCCTCTTTAAAGAGATTTATTTTGATATTTTACTGGATAACTCTGAATTCAACTGTTTTCCAACTATGCGAGTGTGAGTATAAGAAAACAGTGTAAGGCCCCTAAAATGCTTTATTTAAAGGAATCACAAACTAGGTTTAGAAAACAAAAATCCAGCCATTGCTGACACAAAAACCCGAGAAATGCTGGAATAAATTAAATCTGAAAACTAGTTGAATTTAGGGGTGCTAAATAAGCTATTAGGCGAAAGTTTATTGAAAGAGTTTTTAAGAAATACAGAGATACATAGCGTGCTTCATTTACTAAGGCAAAATCATTAAATTAGCAAATTACGAGCACTTTGTATAGCTTTAATACCCATGGAAGAAGGCATTGGGTGTACAGTGACCCCCAAAAGGTCGGCATCATATGAGAAAAAAAATATTTTAGATTTTTGCCCCTATCATATATACCGAGTAACGTTTACTTATTTAGAAAATTCCGTTTTTCGAAATTGTCAAAATCTAAAAAGTGCTATTTTTCGGAAATTAAGTAATATTGCAATGAGATTGTTTTAGAGTGTGTTAGTTTTGATTAACTGAACAATCTCAAGTCCAGAAAACACATATTTTTCTTTAACTTTAGCATTAGCTTTTTCAATTTTTTAAATATTTTTCAGTTTCGCATACCATGACTTAATATTGAAATAAAAATTTTTTATGTAACGACTTTCAAGATTTATAATTGTAAAAAATAATATAAAATGTTAGTTGCTCGTTTAGATTTAGTATTATTTACCGAAAACTGATATGTTCGCATAATTTTTACGTTTTTGATACAATGTGCTTTTTAGGAGAAATATTTTTGAATGATTATTAATATCTATTTAAATGGCTTCTAAAAACTCGAACCTTGTTAGCGAATTACTTTTATAAAAATCCAAAAATCCTGTAAACGGTCTTTTACAGTTGTCTGAATGAGAAGCATTTTTAGAACATGTAAAGTGTATAAAGAAAAATCTTCTCATTTAGACAACTGTAAAGGAATATTTACAGGATTAATTAAAAAGGTTAGATTAGAGTTTTTATCGAAGAAGCCATTTAAATAGATATTAATTATCATTTAAAAATACTTCTCCTAAAAAGCGCATTGCATCAAAAACTTAAAAATTATGCGAACATATCACTTTTCGGTAAATAATAAAAAATCTAAAGGAGTAATTAACATTTTATATTATTTTTTACAAATATAATAGCCTAAATCGTTAGTCTTCACATAAAAAATTTCAATTTTAAAATTAAGTTTCGGTATGTCTTCTTCTTCCTCTTAATATAGGCTGAGAGCCTGTTACTTTCACACACGTGAGTGCGGTTTTATAAGCCATCTTAATCCGCGGCCGGGGTAGGTGGCTAGCCTAACCCCTTGAATTAAGGAAGAATGCCCTCGCAGGGGTCACGACCATCAAAGGTGTTCGTATGATGACCGGAGAGCGTACGAGGTTATCAATGCCCGGGTGTGGGGCTTGAACCCACTACACTGCTGGCGCCACGCAAGCACCAGCCGGCCACAAGCTGTTGGTATGTGAAATTTTGAAAAATATTAAAAAAATTGAAAAATTAAAGTTTAGCTAAAGTTAAAGAAAAATGTGTGTTTTCTGCACTTGAGATTGTTCAGTTAGCTAAAACTAACACTCTAAACAAATCTCATTGAAATCTTACTTAATTTCCGAAAAATAGCACTTTTTAGATTTTGACAATTTCGAAATACGCCATTTTCTAAATAAGTTAAAATCACTCGGTAAGTATGATAGGGGCTAAATAGGTTTTTGGACAAGCACAAATTATTGTCGTAAAACGTTCTTTTCAAAAATAAAAAATAAAAAACTTTCTCATATGATGCCGACCTTTTGACGGCCACTGTATAATTTTGATGTGTTCGTTTGTTTTTTTCAAAATCTGATTTCATTTGATAATACTCGTAGACTCAATTTATTCAGAATTTTTCGTTTTTTCGTGTTCATTATTTCTTGTATCTACATTTCGGGATTTGTAGTGTCTAAATCTGGTTCTTTGTTCTGTTCGGTGGTTTTTGTTATCCCTTGAATTAAAGCATCTTAATTTTTAGTTTTTACTTGCCTCGTCTAAAAGACGAAGAACGTATTGTAATCGATAAAAAATTACCCTCTGAGATTTCTTCAGATCTTCACTTCCAGGGTCCCTAGACATCAAAGAAACACTTTTTTCAATTCCGTCTTTGCCGGTATAACTCTAAAACTATTTTTTGGAGGAAGACGATACTTTGCATGCATATTATATGTCTACCTGGCATCAAACCGAGAAAATTTCAGAGAAATATATACAGGGTGAGCAAATAAGAAAAATTAAATTCTTTCTATTTTTGTTTTAACTCAAGACTTATTACTTAAATGAAAGTAATAATTTGCATATATCTCAGGTTTTTGCACTTGAAGAAAAAAGGCATATTTAGACACAACATATAGGTACAGAGTGGGCACTAAAAAAGTGTTGCTTATTTTGCTTTAACTTAGACTCAGATAAAATCAGTAATTTGCACATAGCTCAGGCACTTGACGAAAATGGAACCCAAGAGATACAAGATAAATGTTCTAAGAGTAAAAAGGGACAACAAAAAGTGTGTTCTGTTTAATACAGCCATGCACTGCACAGATCCGAGAGATGCTTCACGGATCAGTGGAAGAAACGCGTGGAACTGAAATCGCATTTGCAGGTGATGTAGTTCGAATCCCATCACCGGTAATGTTATTTGCAAGTTGATGTAATTCGCATTCCTTTTATTGTTTCAGTATTATTAGAAACGTGAAGAAACTTTTACCCCATATTTTGATAACGTTCTCTTTCATTGAATTGTTTCCTGTTACTTCCAACAGCCGCCTAAAGTTAAGCATTTTTTTTGCATAAAATCGTTAATATCTCCAGAACCGTTGGCGGTAGATCCATACAAATTTATATTAAAATTATTAGCATTTCAATGGAAAACTCCTTGTAAGCTACCTAAATATCGAGCCTTCTATTTAAAAAAAGTAAGTTTAGGTCACCACTCTTTTTGACCTTCCGTTTATAATCATGTGATGTGCACCGCCTTCGTACCTCGTAGAATTTTTATATATTTGACTCAGATGCCCAATTTGTTTAAATGCCGAAATGAATTTGGTCAATACTGTAACTGAGCAAATTAATTCGGCAATGGGGCGACTTTAGGTCTGAGTATTCCATTTTGGCAAGTGAGCGAATTCAGCATCTGACAGTACCTATATATATGAACTTTATGTCACTCTCGTAGTTTTAGAAATATCTTTGTTGCCGGCCCCTGTATAGTAGCCCATGCTTCGATTACCAAAATTCAGTGTTGTTAATTCTGTGAGCGTACGCCGGTACCGTTAATTTTTCAGTCTTCGTATTATGCAGCTTGTTCTGGTATCCATATTTTTCACTAAAAGATAATCAACACCATTGATCGCATGCCGTGCCCAGACGAAGTTGGCTAATATAATAGACTTTCGAAATATGACAATTCAGTTTTAAAAAATGATTGTGGCAGTTTTGTTGGTTGTTTTTTCTAAGAATTGTAACTCATTAATTCTTAACTCAAATATTATATTGCAAGATTCCAGTAACTACAGGGCAACTGATTTTATTAAGCTATTTGTAGTAATATAGCTATGTTAGGTACCTCCAAGAATTTAATTTATTAACACACGCAGAATGCCATCCGCGCGATGTTTAGATACGTTATCACGTTCGCCGTGCCAAAATCCGAAAACAAAACGACGCGTTACTTTTATTCCCTCGGCAAAAGGTGCAACAGAACGGCAACGTTGCTGGAGGTGAGTATGTCGATTGTGTAACACGGCGATATACAATGGGAGGCCACATTGTAGCAGTGTAGTCGGAGCTTTGTTGCTATTTTGTGTGCACCATTTTTTTGTATATCTCAAATATCAAAATTCCTTACCCCTCTCTTGATGCTTCTGTTACGAAAACCTTATTTAAGAGATTGACGAGGAATACACATGGAAAAACATGTTCCTTGACATGGAGGCGTGGGTGTCTGTCATATGTTCGGAGGCAAGTAAGATAGCCGTGCACATATATATATATATATATATATATATATATTTACTTATAATATAAGAAACATTTACTTATATAATAAACATTTCATGTATTTCAATAATATTTGCATATAAGTGGCTACCGATTATATTTCCAATTGAGGGGTTCATGTATTTTAAAAGGCAAGCTTTTTCCAATTGTAAATTCTAAACTTTCTATTACTAAATGTTTTACAAAAATAAGATGCGCCATAAATTATTCTTACCGATAACGTGCAAATGACGATGACTTTGTTGTGGATGTATCTGTCAACGTCGATGTCCCCTCAGAAACTTCGCATGGACGATATTTTTTCATGACACTAGTAAAATTTTTATAATATTTTGCGTGGTATCCTCTGTTATCGTCGAAAGCACTTGGCAAATTAACGTGACAATACTTTAAGTTGTACTGAATCCGGATTTTTAAAATTTGTGTGTATTTTTCTAGAGACACTACCGAGAAACGACTTGCAGGCTCTTTACTTTTGCAAAAAATACAATATATATTCTCTGCAGCCATTATTATGCTTGCTGGTAAAGTGCCACTAATTATTATTCTCGCGTAATCTTGAATTGATCTGCGGGCAAGTAACGGGTGTCCGCCGGTAAATTTCATTTTTAAACTTGAAATAAAATTTTTATTTCTTAAAATATGTTATTGAAAAAAATACAAAATAAACCTTAATCTTTGGGAAATTATTTGTGAAACAGCACATCCGTCAAATGACGCCCGTCACGTCGTATCACTTCTTCCAAACGAACTTGAAAATTTTGCATCACACGCGTAAGCATAGCAGGTGTAATCGCACGAATTTCACGGGTGATGTTCTGCTTTAACACATCCAAAGTGATGGTGCATTCTCGTAGACTTTTGATTTGAGATATCCCCACAAAAAAAGTGGGTGTCCAGTGGCAAATTTCCTACGAGAATGTACCACCCACTTTGGATGTGTTAAAGCAGAACATCACCCGAGAAATTCGTGCGATTACACCTGCTATGCTTACGCGTGTGATGCAAAATTTTCAAGTTCGTTTGGAAGAAGTGATACGACGTGACGGGCGTCATTTGGCGGATGTGCTGTTTCACAAATAATTTCCCAAAGATTAAGGTTTATTTTGTATTTTTTTTCAATAACATATTTTAAGAAATAAAAATTGTATTTCAAGTTTAAAAATGAAATTTGCCGGCGGACACCCGTTAGGACGGCCAATGAATGCGGAAAAACGCATCGCTCACGCTGACGTGAATTAGGCGCAGACAAGTTTATTCACGTGCGGGTTTTTCCACGTGGTCTTCTGCATCGCCTACTAGTCGCGCTTCTTTACATGAGTCTGGCAAGGGTTTGGTGATGCACAATGGCAGCCAGACTGTTATTATTTATTATGTTATAATGAATATTATCACCTGACAAAATTTCAGAACTGAGAAAATAAGTACCCTGAAATCACTTATTTTTTCTCATTTATGCCCTGCCAGACACATTTTCCATATCCGGAGATCAGCCAGACTAATTTTTTACTGACTTTCATGGTAATGTTTATTTGTACACAAAGTTTCATTACTGGGAAAATAAGTCCAACTAATGTACTTATTTTATAATTGTTTAAACCTTTACCGTGACTCGACCCATCGGAAATCAATAGCCAGACTTGCAAATCTTTTAAAAGCATTATTAACTAAACCAAAATAACCCAAAATACTGACTGGGAAAATAAGTACCGAAAAAGTTCACTGCCTCCCCGACTAAGACACACACAGACAGACACACAGACACACACACAGACAGACAGACCAATGAAAAAAATATGTTTTTTGGGATCAGGGGACTCTAAAACGTGAAGATCCGTTGAAAACTCAATTTCGAATTTTTGGGGTGAATCCAATACTTCCTTTATAGTAAAAGGAAGTAAAAAACGCAACAAAACATTTGCGCTAAAACGTAGCAACAGACTTACTACTTTAAAAAAATTATAATTAATGAATCAGAATTAAAAATGTGGTGTAGCTATTCAAGTAAATTCGACAAATGAACATCGACTTCCACAAAAATCTGCGCTACCAATTTACGTATTTAAAAACTATTTTTAATATCCACTTAATCCAGCTTGCTTCATATATTTTTCTCTGGGAGAGAAATTTAAATTATCTATAAAATCTTTTTCTTTGAAATAAACTTCTTGTTCAGAAATCCTTGCAGCTTTTAACAAATTTAACTTTTGTTTATAAAATTTATAAGCTAGTCTATATTCATTAGTTTTTTCTGAAATTTTATAACCCCTTTCAAGTAAAACAATTACTCCAGCACTCAAACTCAAAGAAATAAAAGGAGGTATTACAATTTCAGATAAACTAGAAGTACTAAATATTAAATGTCCACAACTCAGTCCTATTCTCTTTCTCTCTCTCCCTCTCTAAACTCTTTCTATAAACATACCGGGTGGTCATAAATATCTGATATCACATTAACTTTGGAATCAACACCGCCTTATTAAAGTGATGAATCCAACTAAACTAAATGTCATTAATGTCATCACACTAAAATTCCTATCTATCAAAAATGATTACAGATTGCAATAAGTAATGGAGTTAGAACAGGAGATTTTTATAATCGAGTCGTAGAATCCGGGGCACATTCCTCTCCTCTTATTGCATTTTATTACATTACATAGGTACCAATACTTATTGTAATTGAAATATAGTGCTAACCAACATTTATAAGTAGCTAATTCCATGGCTACCGGGATCTCGGATATTTATGGCCACCCGGTACAATCGCTTCTCAAGATACATTGGCATCTCCATTTATTTTTAAAAATTTTTCTTACGGGAACTAGTATTACTAGTCGGTCCATGCTTCATTTGTGATTTTTTATTTCCACATTCAGCACATATTGTAAAATAATATTTACTTCCACCTTTTCCTGTTTTTAATTCAACGTTTCCTTTATCTTTGTATGTTTTTTACAAGCCACACAGTATATATCACAAACCATTTAAAGAAAATTAAATTTACCATATCGATGGTAAGGAAGCAATACTTTTCTTTCCACATTTTTTACAAACAGGAAACGACTGAAATAGACTATATGAATGGGAGAACATGAAAGCAAATATAATCGAATCAGCAGAACAACAAATAGGATGCAAGAAAAGAAGAGAAAAAACGGAGTGGTTTGATGATGAATGTAAAGAACAAATAAAAAGAATGAAAACAGGTTAATATGGATCCAAAACCCAACACAAGAAAATAAACAAAGATATTCAGAAGACAAAAACAATGCAGTAAAATTATGTAGAAGGAAAAAACGAGAATGGATAATTAGTAGACTACAGGAAATAGAAGAAACCGGTAATAAAAACAATACAAGAAAATAAAGGAAAATATGACACCCAAACCAAATTTAACAACAACAGGTTGTAAAAATAAAGAAGGAAAATATATGGAAGAAGAAAATGAAAGCATACAAAGATGGTATGAACACTTTAAACAAGTCTATGAAGATAGATAGATAGATGGAAGAAGAAACCTCAGATACCGAACCAGAACCAACAGATGAGATAAGAAACCTAACGTACGAGGAAATAAATGAAATAATACAAAAGTTGAAAAACGGAAAAGCACCAGGACATGACAACATAACAATAGAGCTGATTAAACAGGGAGGACAAATGCTAAAAAACAGAATCTGCCAACTAATAACACAAATATGAAATAAAGAGCAAATGCCACAAGAATGGAAGATAGAAGTAATTATTCCAGTACATAAGAAAGGTGACAGAACAAAATGCAAAAACTACAGGGGAATAAGTTTATTAAGTACAATATACAAAATAATATCGAGTATAATATATAGAAGAATAGAGCCTTATGCAGAAACAATAATAGGTGAATACCAAAATGGATTCAGGCCGTATGGATCAACCATTGATGGAATCCACACAATAAGACAGATACTTGAAAGTAAAGAACGCAATATCGATCTTCATGTGTTATTTATCGATTATGAACAGGCTTTTGACAAGATTAAAAGAAGACAAATATACGTGGAACTAAGAAATCTAGGAATACCAAGAAAGATAGTACCTACAGCTTATTAAATTGACAATGGAAGGATCAAAAGCATATGTAAAAACACAAATGGGAGACACGGAACCCTTTATAATCAGCACGGGAGTAAGGCAGGGAGATGCGCTGTCTACAATCATATTCAACCTAATAATGGAAGCTATTGTAAGAAAAACAAAAATCCAAGGAACAATAAACACACATATGGCAGATATCAGCATATGCGGATGATTTAGTTATCATAAGTAGAACCAAGAAAGAATTAAAAGAAGCCTATGTGAAAACAGAAGAAACAGCACAAAAGATGGGAGTACAAGTAAACATAGAGAAAACAAAATATATGAGAACCCAGAAAACTAAACAAACTGAACTGAAAAGCATAGAAATAAATGGAAATAATTTTGAAGAAGTTGAGGAATTTAAATACGTAGGGTCAATAATAAGTAATACCAACAATGTAACCATAGACGTTATGAATAGAATACAATCGGAAAATAAAAGTTACAACGCTAATAAGAAAGTATTGTGTAATAAAATAACAAGTAAAAAACGAAATTACGAATATATATGAGCTTAATTCGACCGGTGATGATATATGGAGCTGAGACATGGAGCTTAACAGAAAAGGACGAGGAAATATTAAGAAGAAGCCAGAGGAAAATACCAGCTTACATAAATCAAACAAGTAGAGACACTCACTGTCGCTTTCTTTGATATCAAAATACCAATTTGGATGACCTTGAACGGCTCCTGGGGGAGGGGGCGTACTTACCGATAGTACTAACAGATGGCGCTACTACTTTATCACATATGATTGGTAGCAGAGCCAGTAACTGGCTCTGATTGGTAGAACTTTGTGCTGCCATTTGATAGTCATGCTTAGATATACCCTCTAAGGCAGTGCTCCCCAACCTTTTTATCGCCGCGGACCGATCAACGTTTGATAATTCTACCGCGGCCCGCTGAGGGGGGGACGTTGACTGTTCATATTTTAGATTGTTTTGATTAATAATTTTATTTTAATTGTATTTAAACATGCCTTCAAAATAAAATACAGTTACACCAAAAAATGAATATAAAGTGATTTAACATTTTAACTCACTAGAACGCTAAATCAATGAGAACCTTGAGCTTGTTTCTTTGCAACGAGGCGGTTCCATCTGGGGGTAATAGGAGACAATGACACCCGAAGTGTGTTGCTTATGTCCAGTTTATCCCGTTGTTTTGTTTTGGTTGCTGTCACTGCAGAAAACCCCGCTTCACACAGATAGGTTGTCGGAAATGGCAATAGGGATTTAAGTGCTATGGTGGCAATCTCAGGGTATTCCGCCATGACTTTAATCCAGAACACCGGCAGAGCTGCTGTCTCGAACGTAGTTTTAAGGCCGCCGTCATTTGCAATCTCCAGCAGTTAATCTTCTTCTTGCACAGACATGCTAGATTCGCCTGATTTGTTGACAAATGGGTCGCGGATCCATTCCTTACCAGTTCGTGGGTCTTTTGTGGTTTGGAAGTAGCGCTCGAACTCTTTTAAAAGCAAAGACAGGTGATCGTGCACCAACTGGGTGAATGAATGTTCAGGCTCAGTGTCGCCTAAAATCCCCGCTAATGTCTGAAACATGTCCAAAATGCCTCTGTTCACGCGCCGTCCCCACAACTCCAGTTTGGCTTTAAAAGCAGCTACTTTGTCTGCCAACTTGAAAACAGTTGTCATTTTCCCTGAAGGCACAGATTGAGTTCATTGAGCAGGCTGAATATGTCACACAGATAAGCCAGTTTGGCGACCCATACCTTGTCACTGAAATGTGCTGCCAGCGGTGACTTCTTTTCTGAGAGAAATCTTTGCAATGGCTCTCGTAATTCAAATACTCTGATTAGCGATTTTCCTCTGGATAACCATCTTATTTCTGTGTATAAGAGAAGGCATCTGTACTCTGCGTCCATCTCCTCACAAAGCTGCTCAAACAGGCGCGAGTTAAGGGCGTGTGCTTTGATGTGGTTAATAACTTTAACGACATCAATCAATACGCTGTTAAATTCCGGTGACATTTTTCGGCTTGCCAGCATTTCCCTGTGAATGAGACAATGCGTAGATTCACTCTCAGGTGCAACCTCTTTAATCCGAGCAGTTAAACCAGACAGTCGTCCGGTCATGGCAGCAGCTCCGTCTGTGCATATACCGACACAAAAGGACCATTTTAGTTGTCCTGATATATAACCATCGAGTGACTTGAACAGTTCTGCTCCTGTGGTGTTGGTTGGCAAAGATAATGCACATAACAAATCCTCATGCACATCCTCCTGATATATATATCGCACATAAACAAGTAGTATTGCCTTGTTGTCGATATCTGTAGATTCGTCAACCTGGAGTGCATACCACGGTGATGTATTAATCCTCTCCAACCAGTGGCGGATGTAGGATTTTTTATTTGGGGGGGCTCAAAACTATCACATAAAAGCAACGCAGAAACTGTTTATTTTTCTTTAATGAAACTCCAACAAAAACATACGAAGAGTGGATATAATAAATTTAATACACACACAAATGGGACAATAACTAACACAGTGTAAAAAATATAAAATATAGTAGGTAGGTACTTCCATTCCCATTGTGCGTGTGTCCCATCTAGTATCTAAAATAATAGAAAAATACGAAGATTGGTGAAAACAATGCATGTTTACTACGCGTGTAAAAAAGCTTACCCTAATGGCTGTGGATAAAAGATGAATGCATCAACTGAACACGACGAACTCTGTCGGAAGTAAATTTGTTTATAATGCATTCGGTACAGACACTACGACTCTCTTCTCTCTCGATGTTCAACAGCGCGAGATCTGATAATCTTTCCTGTCCAATGGTACTGCGTAGATATGTTTTGATCCGCTTCAAAGTACTGAACGACCTTTCGCATGTCGCTGTAGTTACTGGAAGGACGACTGCTATTGTTAAAATTTTTCGTAATGTCGGAAACATTAACTCCGGAAGCACTTGGTAAAGCAAAAGAAGTGATTTAAGTTTATCATTTAATTTTTCGACAAAGTGTTTGGCGACATCTACCTCACTATCAGGATATTCAATTTCATAGTAGTTACACAATGGTTGTAAAATATTTTTATCCAGAAAACATTTTGATGTTGGAACTAGAGCTGATATACTGTTCAGAATTCTGTTTGGAGAACCTTTTTTTAAGCTCATTTAGAATTCTATCGAGTAGAGGATAGTATATGTTTACTTTAAAGTAATCTTTTGTATTAAGGTTATCTTCGTTTTCACCATTAATGTAAATTTTCTCTGTGACGACGTAATTTTCAAATCTTTTCGACATTTTTCGTTTTCTAGTGTTGCCGGAATGCTTTATTCCAATAGAAAGCGTATTTGACAACATTACTGTTTCTGTCCAAACATCACTAAATTTTGCAGCGCTTCTATATTCTTCCAAAGAATTTACAACAGATTCTAAACATAAATTTACTAAAGATAAATCTATGTCTTCTGACTGCAAAAAATTGTTAAAGTTTTCTGTGATTCCAAGAATCTTCTCAAACATTATCATATGAAATATTGTCGAGACTGATAAGAGAAATGTCTTCAAACCTGCAGCTTGCACTCTGTATCAACTTCTATTTCACGGCTCGTACTTGACATGCCCATCTTGTGGAACTAAAAGCTTGCAGTTCATATGATTTTCCATCATATAAACGTTTTTGGATGTTTACATAAGCATCATGAGCTTTCCCAGATTGAGAAAAAAAAATGCATTCAAGCTTTCTAAAACATCAAAAAAGTCTTTTGCGCTTTGTATATTGCAGCAAACGTCAACTATAACAAGATTTAGCCTGTGTGCGTAACAATGAATATAAAGAGCAAATGGATGCCGGTTTCTAAATAACTTCTGAATACCATTAAGACTTCCACCATAGGCTAATAATTAGCCTATGCTTCCACTTATGACGGCAGCACCGTCATAACCCTGTCCAACGCAAGTTACTTCCCTTTCCACAAAGCCAAATTCATCAAGTTTTATTTGAATTGCTTGATTCAAGCCTTCTGCATTTAAAATTTCAACTTTTGAAAAAGCAAAAACCTTTCATAAAGTTTTTCTTCGTGCAAATATCTAATACAAATGCCCATTTGTTCGTGCTTAGCTACGTCTCGTATATCATCGACTAAGATAGTGTAATATCGTGATTTTTTAGCTTGAGTAACAATTTTATTTCTTATTATATTTGCAGCGATGTTAATAATATGATTGTGTGCATCGTGATTAATGTATAAAGCATTTCCAGGCATTTTTAACGCTAAATTCTGAAAGTTACCCGTTATCCAGCTGCTGGTTTATGTTTCCTGCACTAAGTGTTTCTTTAAAGGATAACCAAAACTGCATCGACTTAACATGATTTTTGGATTTATCATGTTCTCTTAACTTTTCTAGGGCATTACGCCAATGATAGAATCCAGTATCAATAAAAGTTTTATCAGCGGCATAATAAGTTAAGTTGTTATGAAAATGACAACAGGCAAAACAGTAGGCTTTATCAATTTCGACACAGTATTCTAACCAATTAAACTGCGAAAACCACGACGAACAAAACGATCGTTTCTTTATTTTGTTTTTACTTTTAGTTTTACTTCCAATCTTTCTTTGAGGATATTTTTCTAATAGTATTTGTTTGGGACCTACTTCCTTTTTTCCTAGCAATATATTTAAATCACTTTCCGCTTCTTGTATAACACTATTTATATCAATTTCTTTATGTAAGCAACTTTCTTTTGTACCGCACTGTTTAGATTTGAAATACGAACGTATATCCATGTTTGTTCAAATCTTTACACTACACTAACTAATCCCAGCATCACTCAACCACTTTGCATTACGTATTACTACTGCATATTACCTGGAAAGTCGGAAAGAATGCGAATAATCGCAATAAGCACGACAACAGTAGTACGCTTGAAATCTGCAGCTGCGGTATGGTACTTCTAATAATTGTCGACCCTTACCGGCCTTAACTCAGCGACTCAGGACTCAGTCCGAATCTGCTAACTCGTCAGGCCGTTACGGTAGGATCTCTGCTCTACCGCCAAAATATTGTCATTAGTACTGAAACCGTTACCGTTACATGTTACATCCTAATTTCGTGGGAACTGGAAACAGTTTTCATTTTTATTTTATCATTTTTTAAGAACTATATACTATATATTGTATAACTATTCAAAAATTTTGTAGGGGCTCAAATTATTTTTGCCGGGGCTCGAGCCCCGGCAAAACTGGCCTAGATCCGCCACTGTCTCCAACAATTGTGTCTCAATGTCTTCGGCTATTTCCTCAATGCGCCTAGTCACAGTGCTAGCTGACAAAGGCACATGTGCTACCTTTTCCACAGCAGCCTCTCCTAAAAGTTCACGGCAAATGTTTTTAGTGGAGGGCAAGATCAATTCTTCGCCGATAGTGAATGGCTTTTTAGCCTTAGCAATACGGTTAGCCACCAAATATGATGCTCTCAGTGCATTCTCTTTTATTGAAGTGGTGGCCCTCATAAATTTCTTCTGCCCTTCGTGTTCCCGTTTTTTTCTTTCAAAATACTCCAGGGGCTTGTCTTTTAATCCAGGGTGCTTGGCGTTCAAGTGGCGAAGCAGTTTTGAAGGTTTCATTGCCTCATTAGAGAGCTGGTCGCCGCAAACTATGCAGAACGGTTTTGGTGCGTGGGAATCACCTGTCCAGATAAATCCATATTTCAAGTAGGACTCATGGTATTGCCTGTTAAAAGTTACATGTTTTTTTGATGTTGAAGGCTCTTCTTCTGTCTCTTCACTGGGCCTTTTCTTTTTCCTAAGGAAACTTTGTAACGACGTCTGTTTCGTACTCATCTTTCCTGATTTGTGGGTTAAACTTGAACAAACACAATATACACGTACACCAAGCACTGTTAAACAACGAAGAGCGATACACGCTTTCTCTTTACCAAAGTTACAACGCCACTGCCGCTTACAGCCGCTCAGATCCAGACGTTACCTAAAACCGCCCCGATATCACGATATTTTGCGCATGCGGGTATTGGCGCCTATCATCCATGGAAAGTCGCACAAACCCGAGAGAAATACACCACAGTAAATAAAATGGAAATAATTTAGTGTTCCTTGGACGGCCCGGTACCATTTGATCCACGGACCGGTACTGGTCCGCGGCCCGGGGGTTGGGGACCACTGCTCTAAGGCACTGCCCCAGGCACTCTAGATTGGTTTCAACATTTGGCATAAGTGTCTACTTGTTTGACGTATGTACGCTGAAAATACTAAGGAAAATACTTGGACCAATTAATTATAGAAGAGAATGGACAAATAAGAATGCGAGCTCACACACATCGGCTTTAACAACCGGCTATTTGAGCACTCAAAACGTCGAATTGATAGGTCATCCGCCATACAGCCCTGATTTGGCACCCAATGATTTCTATTTGTTCCCTCCAAGTGAAGAACAAACTACGTGGACAACGGTTTTCGATGCCAGAAGAAGCTGTTAATGCATTCACAAACCATGTTTTGGAGATACCTACTTCGGAGTGAAAAAAGTGCTATGCCAATTGATTTAATTGAATGCAAAAACGTGCAAATCTTAAAGGAGAGTATTTTGAGAATTGATAAAGAAGTTTCTACACCCCAATCATTGTTTTTGTTATTCATTCTCAATACATAAATAGCAACCCTCGTAGAGGAAGCAGAGAGAATAAGATAATCTAAAAATCATGGTATGAAATAAAGATGTTGGGCCAAAGTTGTAAAATATTTAATAAAAGGTAAAACTGCTTTAGCAGCTGAGCAAATAAATCTCGTGAATGAAGTCTTGAAAAAATTAAAAATGATCGGGAAGCTGCGATTTTAAATTATATAAACAAAGATGGTGGACTGGTTAGTTTTCTAGCAGCTATGGGTGTTTCTGATGTTGATTTTGGAAAAGGAATTTCTGATACAGTTATGGATACGAAACGATTTTATCAAGAACGAGATTATTTCGATACATCAAAAGATTTACAGTAGCCAGCGTGGCCGAGCGGTTAGGGCGTCAGGCTGTGGTGCCATGGTACGGGGTTCAATCCCCACATTTGTCAACTGGCGGGCGGCCCACCCAGTCGCTTTAAAAATTGGGTACCGAAACCACAGTTGTGGAAGTAGGGAAAGTAAGGCAGTCGTTGAAGGTGTGATGCTAACCACATCACCCAGTGCGCCGTTAACGGTGTGCCAGATTGACTGGGTTTCGGAAAGAGACATTTCGGCGACCCTGACTCGCCTTGTCTCATGGAATGAAGTGCCCGAACTTTACTTTTTTTTTAAAGATTTACAACAATTAAAAGTTCAGAAAAATTTGTCTAATTTATTAGTGCAGGAAGAAGAGGAAGAGGAACCAAGAAGAGATGAACAGTTACATAGACCAAAAACAATTTATTCGCTTCCACGTAAACCTTCTCTGTATACTCGAAGCTAATGAAAGATAAAATAAATGGATTTTATAAAATATCTTATTATAAACAAAAACGAATTATAGATGCATGGAAAAATAATAGAGGGGCTACCTTGAAATTCAAAATTTTGGTGAGTACAGATATGGAAAGTTTGCTTCAACAATAAATAAAAAAGAGAAGGAAAAGATAGAAGATAGTTTTAAAAATAATTCAAGTTATACATTAAAGTTAACAAACAGACAACTAAATAATTTCATTCTTACACCAACAAGTGATAAGAATGCTAAAAATGAAAAAGTTCAGAAATATTTTCATACTCACTTCCAAAAAAAGGTTCAAAAAATTAATCTGGAATCTTATTTTACGCTAATCACGCAACATGTTATATAATCAGAGGGGACACAGTATTTTATTTTGATCCATCTGGTAGTAAACCATATCCTTTTGTCTTACAAACTTTTAAAATTGTATTCAATAAAATAAAAGTACAGGCAGATAGCACAAACATGTATGTACATCTTTGTTTAATCTTTCTAAAATTAATGGGAACTATGGAATTTGATAAAGTTATTAAATCTATACAAAAAAATCAAATAAAGTTGACAAAAATATTACTCTTCACCCCAGTGGTTTGGAGGTTAGAATACAACCACGATATGTCCTGCCTGTTGTAAAAGGCGACTAAAAGGACTAGAGGAGAAAACCCCAATAAACAATCCCTGCTGGAAAGAGTGGTCTATCCAGCAAGTATCCAGACCAGATGGTTGTGAAAGTCCCTGTTCATGTAGGTGTCGTGTTCTTCCTTGGTGTCCTTACAGTTTGTTATCTGTTTTGTCTTTTGTACTACTTCTCTCCATGCTTTTCGGTCGGTTATTATATTTCTCCAGTGTTTAATTTCCATTCGTCTTATGTCATCCATCACTTTGTCAGGCCATTTTGGTATTTCTTAATAATTCTGGCAACTAACTAAGCTTTCCGAGCAGTCTTGGTGCCATATTGATGAGTGCGCCTGTATTACGAATTTAACTCAGACAATGGTTCATCGCATAAGATCGCAATAATGATTTCGAACACCCTTTAGCGTCGTTATCCCTAATTGGTAATATTTTGGGACCACCCTTTGAATACTGTTTCCGCCAGGTGTCCGTTTGAGTTTCGTTTCGCAGCGTTAGTTTGCCGGCTAGTTAAAAATTCAGCCTGTAGAGCAAATGAAAGGGCATCTATTTATCCCCGTCGCTCCGAGACGGGTTTGTTGTTATCCGGCGGGTTCCCTGCCTTGCGATTGGCCACTCTGAATGTGGCGTGATGACGCTTTGGCTGGCGCGCATTTTTTTTTTGCGAAAGTCAGTCACGAGAGGCACAAGGAGCGTGAGGTGTTGTTCTGCTTTTTGGCCGTTGGCATGTGTTGGTGCTCGCGTACCCTGATGGCCGTCAGCTTTGCTTCAGTGTCGTAGAGCCGAGGTTAGGCCCATTCTTCCCTAACAGGGGATCAAACTCGCATAGCTTCCCAAACTGTTGCCCTCGCCGTCTTCCCTTCCCGTAAGGGGACGTAATTCAGTCTTCGCCCTTGGGTGGATCTTCCGCAAGTGCCGCCATGACTCCCACGCTTCCGTTCCTGCGTTTGTTACCGTAGGCACGCCGTCAGCTGCTGTTTCGCCCACGCTCGGCAGGTCTCCATAAAAAGGTAGCATGTGTGCATGTAAATTTGAATTCTGTTGCCGTTAACTTAATGTGTTTTGACCGCAATCATTTATAATTAATCACCTGTTATTTGTATGGCCTAAATTTGAATACTATTGCCGTTAACTGAATATAATGTTGGTCACTAACATTTGTAATTAATCATCTGTTTTGCTTGTACGGCCTAATTTGAATACTGTTGCCGTTAGTTTAATGTACTTTGGCACTACCATTTTTAATTAATCATCTGTTGCTTGTACGGCCTAATTTGCATATTGTTGCCCCTAGCTTGATGTACTTTGGTCGTTATCATTTTTATTTAATTATCTGTGATTTACGGTGGTCCAATTTGAATATCGATCTTGGGTCACGAACGTTGGTGGCTTAGCCGCTGTCACTTTAAGATTCACATACTGGCTGACCAAGGCCTGTTGTATATTTAACAAGTATTATGACCGCTTATGTATGACCACTTTTATACTAGAGATAAAGCGCCTCTCCAGCTGGGGCCCTAGATTTAGGTGTAGTTTAGTCTGTGTAGTCTTGTATATCACCCAGCTACACACGTCAGACCAATAGACGAGTATTTGAACGAAGGCCTTATCATTACGACAAATCTGTGCATGCCCTTTTCAGGTTAAGGTTATTGTGTAAAGATTTATGTACAGCGAAGCCTGAGCGTTGGAGCGACACAGGTAAGTTTGACGACGCTTGCCGCAGTGACCACGAGGCTCGTGAGGCCGATATCCCGTATCATACCCCGTTTGACCCTCAAGGTCCGGTTAAACGGGAGTCTTCTTGAACCTTGGTTCGCCCATTTATTTAGGAACACCCTATGTGTACTTCAACACGCTTGCCCGGTGACGTACCGTTTGAACCACGCCCATCTCCCTGAGCGTACCAGCCGAGGCCTTTAGCCTGTCCTTGACGATTCCCAGGGCGAGCGTGCCACCTTTTCCCGGACTTGTCTAGTCTTTTGATACTCACACCGCTTGGGTGTCGTTAAGCCATTTTGACACTGTAACAACTTCCACCATCTCATTTTTAGTCTTCCTCTGTATTAAATATTTTATTTCAATTTTTTTGAGTACGAAAACTGCCCATGAACACGAAATGTTATATGGAAGACGTTTCAGTTGTGAAATTTTAGAAATTTAGTATTATAAAAACTCAAAAAATCCAAAGCGCTGTTTATCTGTCAATTCGAAAACTTACATAAATCTGCCGTAATTTTGATAGGTTATAAAAATGTAATATGTATTATGTAATGTATTGACAGTTTTTGTTTCATCATAACAACCTGAATAAATATTTTTGAAAAAAAGGAAAATATCTATGTAGAAATTGTTATGTTCTGTTCTTTTTAAGAAATATAAATTTTTTATTGCGGCGTCTTATAGTATGGGAAAAATGCATGTAACTTTTTTTGAAATTACTTTCTCGTTTCATCAATATTTTTTATTTATAGATCAGAATATACAAATCCCACAAAAGGGTTAACATAGAAAATTATGCTAGCCTTCTCAACTTTTTTTTGCCTCCCCTACGTTGTCATACTGACTGCGGCTCTGCATCAGCATATGCCAGTATTTGTTCTACTTTATTTCTTATTGTCCCTTTTGCCCCAGTGGCTCTTATTATGTTTTCCAGCATTATATTAAATGGGGTGTGATACAGTGTATCACCTTGTCCCACACCTGTATTTGTTGAGAATGCTTCAGATCTTCCACCCGTTATTTTACTACTACATTTGTTTCCGATAGTGTAATTTTTGTGAGTTGTGTTTATTTTGTCGGTATATTCAGTTGTTTCATATCTTTGATTAGCATCTCCCAATAAACTCTGTCGAATTTCTGCTTAAAATCAATGAAAATCATATACAGTGTGTCCCAGATCGAGTGGGATTGCATGACTAACTTTTTTATCATTGAAGATGGAGATTTGGTTAAATAAGCAATGTTTAGCAGTTTTATATGTTTTATAAATTCAAAATGTCGAACCTGTCATAAGTTATTTAAAAAAAACTAAAAACTGTCATTTCCTTGTATGTCAACTATCTTCGTAAGTATAAAAATCATATAAAAGTTACTGTTTTCAATTAAACCAATTTAAAATTGGTGTCGAACAAAAATTCAAAATGGCTGCTTTTGAGGTACTCGTATCAACTTCCTTACGATAAATGGGCCCCATATTGGATTTTTAGGTCATTCTCTTTTCAACGATGTAAGATAACGTATGATTGAATAAAAGATACCAGTAAAATCAATTGTTTTTACATTTTAATCAGGTAGGCTTACATGGATCCAAACAAAATTAGGTGAAATTTATTACTAATTTATACGAACGTTTGATGTCCAGCCAGATCACCTGATCTAACACCTCTTGACTTTTTTCAGTGGGGTTCGTTAAAGAACAAAGTATATGAAAGTAATTACAGCTACAATAATGTTCAGGAACTACGCGAGGCAGTGCTAGAAGCATGTGCTAGTATTAATCGAAATACGCTGCGTAAAGTAAGCTGAAGTGTTCATGTGATTATCAGGATTAAGTTTTGTTTCTTTACATAAATTTTGTTTTTGTTTGGATCCGTGTAAGCATACTTGATGAAAACATAAAAACAATTAATTTTACTGCTATTTTTATTCATCATACGTTACCTTACATCGTTGAAAAGAGAATAAAAAATTCTATTCAGTCACCTAAAAATCCAATATAGCGCCTATTTAACTTAAGGAAGTTGATATGAGTACCTCAAAAGCAGCCATCTTGATTTTTTGTTCGAGACCAATTTTAAATTGGTCTCATCGAAAACAGTGACTTTCATATGAAACTTTTTTTCGTATCTCATAGTTACGAAGATATTTAACATTGTTATATAACCCTTTTTCGAACGATTATTTCAATTAGTAAATTGGATATCTACCCTATTGCTTAGTTAACACAAGTAGTATCGAGAATAATGTATTAAACACTTACCTTGTTGCTTTTGAATTACTTTCAAAATTGACATATCTCACTTCTGAAAATACCTATATGATTGAAATTATGTCAGTTGACTATCATTTAAAATCAACTCGGCCAATCAGTTTATTGAGCAAATAAGAATCTATCTTCCTCAGCTGAATGAGTAAAGGTTATAATAATGAATCTCTTTATAATTGAATACTGAATTACAAAATTATTATTGTATTGACTTCTTTGTCAATCACACTCCTTAGTACTTTTAATAGAACCTTCTTTTAAGTTAGATTGTATTATTATGCTTGGTTTGACATTACAATCAATCAAAACTAAATGTTGTCAAATTATTTAATCAAATTACTTTTTCTAAATTGAGGTTACAATTAATTACAGATACCTAGACCAAAATGATATAATTTCCACTTATAATGGCCGAAAACGTCGAGTACCCGAATCAAAACAAATTTAGAAAACTTAATATTCTAAATTGCACTCTAAACCTAAATTACAATGCTTTCCACTAATTTTGTCGTACCAAACTTGTTAATAAAAATACACTAATCTTTACGAAGACTCACTTGTACCTTGAGTGTATTTTCTATCCGCTCCTAACCGATTGGCAGTTGTCAAACACCTCCCTTGAGTTGTTAAAGACCCAAAATAGCTCGTTGTAGCTCTCGTACCTCTTAATACCTTGCTAAACGGTAGTACAGCATGCCACAATCACTCTCACTTTCACTTACTAATGGTTTAAGTACCAATTACCACTTCAAATGGTTTCAAACAATCTTGAAATTTTTTTTTTTTTGTGGTAAGTTTACTATGTAATCTGTTTTTTTACAAAACAATAAACATATTAGTTGTAGTACAGAATGTCGTGAAGAGGTGTGTTCCATTGAACATCACTCTCTATATGCAAATCAAAATATATACATACATACAATACATATATATATATATATATAATATTATCTTTGTTTAACTTAGTTTAACTTAAGAGTTTATAAGTAATGTGGTTAATTGATTTTTTTTTTACATTAGATCAAGTGGTGTTTTTCGTTTTAAACGTTTAGTTTGTTGACTGTTATCTAGCAAATTTATTGCTAACACGTTTGGGTGTTCTTGTAAGCGTTTAATGTAACTTGCACTATATTGCACAATCACTTCACTAATTTTTTGCACTTTAAGATCATTGTAGATGTCGTTGTTAGTGATAAACCACGGAGCATCGATCATGGTACGTAGCACTTTTGACTGAAATCGTTCAAGGATTTCTACGTTGGATTTTGCTGTTGTCCCCCATAGCTGTATCCCATAGGTCCAGACCGGTTTTAGTACAACGTTGTACACTAACAGTTTATTGCTGAGTTTTAGCTGTGACTTCCTCCCGAGTAACCAGTAATGTTTACGAAATTTGTCATTGAGGTGCTTACGTTTTTTCCAAATATGCGACCTCCATGTTAGCCCTTTATCAAGGTGCATTCCCAAGTATTTTACGGTGTCTGTTGTAGGAACTATTTGGTTACTTATTGTGACAGGTAATGGTGCGCTACGACATTTCGTAAAGACAATATGGTTTAATTTGGATTCGTTGATTCCTATGCGCCACTTTTTGGTCCAGCTCTCAATTTCGTTAATGTTAGTCTGAAGTATGTTTGTTGCTTCGTTAATACTTTGATGTACTGCTAGAATAGCCGTATCGTCGGCGAATGTTGTTGTGGTAACATTTATACTTGTGGGCAGGTCCGCCGTATATAAAAGATACAGTATTGGACCCAACACGCTTCCTTGAGGCACTCCCGATGCTATTGTGTGTAATGTTGTTACTACAGTTTCATATCTTATTCTAAAAAATCTTTCTTGTAAGTAGGACTTTAGGATGCTATACATTGCCTCTGGTAGAGTTTTCTTTAGCTTATAAAGTAATCCTTGATGCCAAACCTTATCAAAAGCTTGGCTGACATCAAGAAACACTGCAGCGCAATAGCTTTTATCTTCAAAAGTTTTGTTAATTGTATCTACTACTCGGTGGATTTGTTCTATGGTAGAGTGTTTGGTTCTAAAGCCAAACTGATGGTCTGGAATTAAGTTTCGTTCGGCAATAATTTCTTGTAGTCTCTTTGCTAATAGTTTTTCTATTATCTTAGCCATTATTGGAAGCAAACTTATAGGTCGATATGAGGTTGGTTCATTTGGCGGTTTTCCCGGCTTTTTAATTGATATTACTTCGACCACTTTCCATTGTACTGGGAAGTATTTTAGTTTAAATGCGGCATTGAAGAGTGATGTTAACATACTCAATCCTTTTCTAGGTAGTTCTTTCATAACCTGAGCAGTGATCAGGTCGTACCCTGGTGTCTTTTTAGTATTTAGGTTTTTAATAACGTTTTTAACTTCTTTTGACGTAACAAGTTTGATGCACTCACTCGATTGTGCTGGTTCATGCAAAAATGCAACTATTTCTTCATCTTCGTTTTCCTCAGCCGCCGGAAAAGGTTGAAAGACCTCTCTCAGATGATCTGCAAAAACTTCAGCCTTCTCTTTATCAGTCTTAGCCCAGGTTCCATTTATTTTCCTGATAGGTAGGCGGAATTTGTTCTTTGGGTTGCTTAAGTTTTTTGGTAGCTTTCCAGAGTGCATAATCTGTATCTTCAGATGCTGAAAGATTTTCAATATATTGCTTAAAGCCATCGTTTTTAAGTTTTGTGAGAAATTCTTTAAGTTGTCTTGCTGCACGGTTGTAATTTATCCTGTCTTGGGGATATCTTGACCTTTGCCAAATTTTTCTAAGGCGTCTTTTTTCTTTGATTTTATCCCGAACAACGGGTGGACAGTTAATTTTGTTCTTTTTCCGTCTTGAAACTGGCGTTGCTTCCCAGGCAGCTTCTTGAATCAGTGTAGTAAATTTCTGCACTTCTTCCTCCAGTTCTGTGGCTGTTTTGAGAGACACTTTCAGGTTCGTTTTCTCATCAATTAATGCTTTAAAGTGTTCCCAGTCGGTTTTTAGGTTGCAAAGTCTAACTGGTTGCTCCTTTTCTATTATCTGTGAGTGAATTGTTGCTATTACCGGTGTATGATCCGATGCAATATCATAGTTGGGAACAATATTCAAATAATCACGAGCAAACCCCTTAGTGACGAAGAATTCTAAGCAGTCAGGAATTTTACGCGGATCTGTTGGCCAGTATGTGGGTTTGTATGTGGAAAGATGATCTAGATGTAAATCTTGGATAACATTATACAGTATTTTTCCTCTTCCTGGAGCTGAGATCCTGGAACCCCAACTGGTGTGCTTGGCATTATAATCGCCGCCAGCCAGGAATCTATTACCGAGTTCATTGAAGTAGTTTATGAACATTTCCCTGTTTGACGGGTAATTGGGTGGACAGTAGGCTGCTGAGATAGTAATTGGTCCGTACCAGTCTTCAATTACTATACTTGCTGTTTGAAGGAATGGTTCTTCTATTTTGCTTAGTAAATGATGTTTAATGCCTTCTCTTATGATGACTGCAGCACCAGCCCTTGCTCTTCGTTCTGCATCTGGATGGGCTGCGCTGTGGACTATGTAGTGTGGTATTTTAAAACTCGTGTTGGATGTGAGGTGGGATTCGGATATTAATAGAATGTCTATTTTATGAAGTGCTAAGTATGATTCAAGTTCGCACTTGTGGTTTAGAAGGCCATTGGCATTCCATAAGCATATCTTATATATTTCAGCCATTTTATTTGCTTAATTTTGGGGCTTGTTTTAGCTCTTCTCTCAGCTGTTTGATTTCTGTGATAAGATCAAAGATTGCTTGCTGTTGTTTGTTTAAATGTTGTTGCAATTGGACGTTTTGTTGTTGCAGATACACATTTTGCTGTTGTAAGATGGTTATGATGTCGTTGTTCAATTGTGGTTGTTGCATTTGTAGGTTTGCTTTTTGTCCTTGTGAAGGTTGTTCCATTAGCCTTTGAGCATAAGAAATACCTGGTTGGATTTTATTTGTGTTTGTGATGGTAGTATCTTTTGATAAATGTAAGGGCGATACTATATTTCTTTGTACATTATTTTGTGGTAAGGCTACTCCGTTTCCTGTTGGGAATCGTTTTTTAATAATGTCCAAATACACTTGGCATCCTTTATAATTTGCCGGATGCGCTCCTCCACACAGAGTGCATTTTGCCTGTTTACCGTCAGATTTGTTTTTAGTACACTGTCGATAATCATGTGGTTCTGCACATTTGACGCAGCGAAATTGTTGGGTGCATTGATTTCGAGTATGACCATATTGTTGGCATCTCTTGCATTGCACGATTCCCTGCTTTATGTTTGGTTTCTCAAAACGTACCACGGCGTTCATGAGAGTTTTGATATTATATATTTCACCATTGTTCTTTTTTCTTTCCAGATCTATAAAGAATAGATTTTTTGGAGTCTTCTTTACTTTATCGAGTACCGTCATCACTTGTTTAATTTTATGCCCTTGTACTTTAAGTGCTGATATGATATCGGCGTGAGGTGTGCTATAATGCAAATTTCTCAGAACAACCCTAAAAAACTTTTCTTCTGGCAGCTTATATGTATGTCTAACGATTTTATAATATGAATAATAATTGTGACCTTTGGTCAAATTTGATCGTGAAGAAGGATATCTTGCTATCACATACCAAATATTCAATACTACTCTCACAATTAAAGGAAAGTTAGCCCTTTAACGTGACTTATTAATAGAGTCCGTCAAAATATTCCCGTATTTTTTCAAAATATAGCATGGCAAAATGGCATTTATTTTTTCAAAATATGGCATATAAAATGGAACTTATTTCAAAATAAAGCATAAAAAATTGTAAGTATTTATTTCAAAATGTTGAAATTTTAGAAAAAATGTCACCAGTAATATTAAAAATCCCACAACACAAATACAAAAGACAAAGTAATCTGATAAAAATGACGGGCACAAGGCAAATAAGTGGAACGTAGGTATCCGTGGTGCATTGAAGGGAAGGAGGAGAGCGCGGGGTTGTTGTTGACGAGTGGATGTAACGGGATACTTACCTGAGCGTTGAGGCGCACGACGAGTGGTCACCACCGCCACGGGTCATCGACCTTAGTACCTGGCACTTACCAAAACTTCTGCATGTCTATTTTGAAATTTGTAAGCCCTTTTGTTGTGAATTAGCCACATAATATTGATTTTGATTGAAATATAGCATTAAAATATGGCATTTATTCAAAATAGAGCATTTATCATGAAAAAGGGCATTTTATAGCATTTATGGCACCAACAAATGTGGTTCATTCCACCCCTTACTACGTGAAACGCCTAAATACGAAATCTGGCCCTAAAGGGGCCTACAGTAAGAAACATGGCAAAATGGCATTTGACGGACTCTACTTATTAAACATAGATTATTCAAAATTAAAGACGTTTTTTCACTTGCAGTAAACAACCCCTTGGTTGCCTATTGCTACTACCACCAGTTATCTATCACCAACTGTTATCACATGATACCCTTTAGATATCTGGATATTAATATTGAATTAATTAAGCATCCACACAGCATGCTACATTACAACATACAAGAAAATAACAGTTTTTAGTTTTTTTAAAATAACTTCTGACAAGTTCGACATTTTGAACTTTTTCAAACAGATTTTAAATTAGCATATAGAACTGCAAAACATTGCTTATTTAACCAAATCTCCATCTTCAATGGTAAGAAAGTTACCCATGCAATCCCACTCGATCTGGAATATACTGTATAGTTGTATGTTATGTTACACTGTATAGTTGTGTTATGTTCATAGCTTTTTTCTAGTATTTGCTTCATAACATGTATAGCCTCAGATGTTGATCTACCTGCCCTGAATCCACATTGATAATCTCCTACTTGTTACTCAGTGAATCTTGTTAGTTGCTTGTTTATCATGGTTGTTAAGATCTTATACGTGACGTTTAGTAGTGATATACCCCTATAGTTTTCACACTTTGTTGAATCTCATTTCTTGTATATCGGTACAATCATCCCACTCTTCCATTCGTTCGGCATTCTTTCTGATATCCATATTTGTTTTATAATTTCAAATATTCTTTGTTACAATCTTTTTCCTCCTGGTTGTATCATTTTGCTATGTATTCTGTCACTTCCTGTCGCTTTACCACGTTTCATTTTTGTATTATATTCTTGAATTCCTCATATCTTGGCTCATATCTTTCTTCATTTTCTTCGCTTCCTCTGTTTGTTGTTTATTTGTTTCATTTAATAGTTTAGAGAAGTGATTCCTCCATATTTCTCTTACTTCCTCTTGCCTGTGTTTAATTGTTTCATTTTCATCTATCATTCCCCTTGTTTTTATTCTATTTCTGCTACGTTTGTTTTTTATATTTCAGGATATTTTTCTTGTTTTATTTTCCCTGCTGTTTCTTAAATTTCTTCCATTGTTTTTTCATTAATTATTTATTCTTCTGGATTCTCCTTTCTTTTCTTTATATGTTTCCATATCCTCATCTTTCCCAGAGCTCAGCCATTGTGTTTTTCTTGCTTTTTCTGCTTTGTTATTTCTTCACATTCATCATTAAACCATTCATTCTTTCTCCTTCTCTCTGAGTGTCCGATTACTCTTTCAGTTGCCTGCAGTATTACTTCTTTAACACAAAGCCATTATTCATTATTGTTATCACGTGGTATTATTTCTTCCAACTCTCTGTTTATCGTATTTACATAGCACTTATTGTTTGAGTCTATATTTAGTTTTTCCAGGGCCCATTTCCTTTCATTTGTCTTCTTTTTATTTATTCTTATCATTTTTAGTTTCACAATTGCCATTACCATATAGTGGTCAATATCTGCTTTGGCACCTCTGTATGTTCTTACATCTTGTACAGTGAGCGCCAAAAAGCATTGGTCAGTTTCAATACCTAATAAAAACCCATACACTTCACCTATGGAATAAGTGATAATTTCTTCATAAACAGGAAACTTGGGAGTTTTGTTTCAATGTTTGACATCCTTCGAAAGTGACAGTTTGGTGTGCTGTTTCATCGTCAAAGACTGTCGCGGCTTATTTTTTCGAGGAAATTGGTGAAACGGTAACGATTACATCTCAAGGACATTACATGCTTCAAAGATCTTTTTATCGCAAATAGAGGAGGAGATAGTAAATGAATATTGGTTTCAACAGGACGGTGCTACCAATTACACCGCAAGAATTAATGCGGATCTCCTACGACAATCGTTTCCAAATAATCTGATTTCTTGCTGGTGACCTTCCTTGGCCTTCGAGATCGCAGGATATAACCACTCCTGACTTTTTTCTTTAGGATTACTTGAAGAGCAGAGTATTTACAAGAAAGATAAGAAATCTGGAAAAGCTTAAAATGTTTATTCGAGAAAATATTGAAGCTATACTGCAGGATATGCGGCAACATGTGCTGAGAGATCCTTGTTGCAAAGTTGCATAGTTTAGTTCCATTATCGTCAGTATTTTAATGTAATGTTTGTTTCCCGGCTACTTTGCAGTAACATTCCTCTGTTCCTATCTGGGCATTTAGGTCGCCTAACACTATCAGAGTATCATGTTTAGGAGCTTTTTCCGTTACTTCTTCCAGTTTGTCATAGAAATCTGCTTTCTCCTTCTCATTCGCCTTTTCAGTGGGGACATATACTGCAGTGGCTCTACTGTAATAATAATAGGTATTTTTAATTAATTAATTATATTATATAAGCCACAGTTTGCAATGTTATTAAAATAAAATTGAGACTGATTAAAACGTAATTCTCTTTCTCACTTAATCAAAATAATATGGTAGTATGCCCTTTTGTATTTTATTCGTCTTCAAATTAAATATAATTGAAAGCTAGCTCATAAAGCAAGAAAACTCTTTGGTCCCAGGCGGATTTCCCTAATAAATTTATCTAGTGCGCCACTAGCAACAATTTTAGTTCAACTGCGCGATTGCAAGCTTAGCAATTGTTTTGGAAAAGCGTCCTTTTACTCGCATAACCTCAAACTTGGAATCCACTTGATATGCGAACAGTACCTTCTCTGTGGCCGTGAAATATTTGGATTTTGCTCAGTAATGTCTCCTTTATGATGCACGTAGCTTTCCCCGGGCCTAACCACGTGAATTTTAGGTTAAATTGGTACCTGGTATCTGTCGTAAACTTCGGCTGGCTGGAACGACGCCGTTGATGTTGTGGCGCTGCTATGGCCCCCCTCGTGGTGAAACCCCTTGTAGGCGGTCGTACAAAGCTGCCCTACACCCTGGAATGCAGACCTCGTAGCTCCAATGGACCCTTTGCTTGCACGCAGACTTCAAAATTTTGAGCTAAATCGGCTGCGACGCTCTCGGACAGGTCCCCTTTGTGGTTTTTTTAATTTTTAGTGTCGGAATTTATTGCAAATGACACCACACAAACTGCACTGATTAAAACTGTATACTTTTTATGTTAAAATATTCTGATTTATTATGTAAAATTCAATTTTAAAGAGGAGCACAATTTTACAGCATCAATCTAATTAATTTTATTACTCCCAGATCCGTTACAAACAATTGATAACTATAACTAAACAAAACGGATATTAACCAAAGTCAATTACAATAATTTTTAACATAAAATTATTTACAAATAAACATTTTTACACATTGCCTAAAACTAAAAATCATGTCTGTTCATTTTAATTATCAATGTCTTATTTGCGCCACTTGCACGTTTTGTAATCACTTAATTTGTCTCACACGCGTGATTGCATTGATTAGTTTTAAGAGTTCACTTCCTTTTTTACACTTTTGTTTCATATCCTGCTGTGTGCTTTTCTTGCCAAATTTTTAAATGTCTGATTTTCCCCGCTATTCTTGGTATTACATCTTAATTTTACAATTGCCAACTCCTTTCTTATAATTTGCTCTTTGCAACATATGATAATATAATTCTGGCTTCTTGTACCTTATTTAAGATTGTTCATAAATGCTTCCTGCTTATTTATTCGAATTCTATGCTACAATACCATACACTTAGCAAAACTTTCCGTGACAAATCAATTCTATTGGTTCGGCTTTAATTCTGCACAAAACTATTTAATTAATTTTGAAATATCGATTTCAACCTGTGAACAACGAGCCTTGTCCCTTGCGTTCCTTATTCAAAACCTTTCTTTTAATTTAAGCATCTCTTTCTCAATGCAATTACTGACTGATATTTAAGTTTAGTCTCGCAGCTAAATAAAACACCCTTATACTCCGTGCTTTGATTTAATTTTAATTTGTACTGCACTCGGAGCAAAGCCGTATGGCCTAATACCATTGCAATACATTGATTAATGATGTGTTTGCCGGATTATTTTGTAGTCTCAGCTTCGATTTCTTCCACTTATTGGCTTGAATTCTATTGTTCTGTCTGTCAGTTCGTTTGCTACCATGAAAGCTGTTCCATTATATCCTTGCTTTCAATCGCCACTATATAACATCATATAATCTTTTTTATTTATTTCGCCTTGCCCTTTCCATCTTATTTCTTGAATTGCATCGGTGTTTTCAATTCATTCATTACTAAAGCTGATATTATATGGCAAATGCATATTTTGTATAATTGATATGTCGGCGAAACTTTCTGCATATGTATACTAATTATGTAAAAACAAATCGTTTAAGCCAAGTTTAATTTTGCATATGTTGCATATTGATACGTTTTTGAGCATATTTTATGGATTTTGCATATTTGTTTATATTTAGCAACAATTGGTAATGTATGAAGAACTTTTTGAATTTTTTTTGTAAAATATACTATTTTATTAAATTTATTAATATAAGTTTTATGTACAACTGAGATATATACTTTCATTTTCTGCTGCTGGAGTGCAGTGTGCGTATCGAAATGAGCAGAGAAAAGGGGAAGTCCCTGTTAAAATCTTTGATTATATAAACATAGACTACCAGCAACCCCCACTTTTCCCATAGAAGCAGTGTATAAGGAATCGGCCAACACAAACTCCATTTCAAGAGTGTTGGGTGAATAACAGTATGGTGGGGTTAGGGGAAATGTTATTTTTATGTTGCTTACAACGTGAATTTGGTGTTAGCAGTCCATGTTTATATAGTCAAACGTTAAAATGAACGAACGTCTTTGAATAAAAATACTTATACAAAATAATTGACATTTTTACTTTATTTAGAATACTCCTACTTATTTTCAAAAAAATTAGGGCATATTATGTGCATATATTATAACTCTGGGTGCATATACTCAACAAAATGTATGCATATATATGCGCATATTTTCGTACATTTGAGTGCATATAATTATCAGCTTTATTCATCAGCATATTGATTTAAAAAAAGGACAAAGGGACAATTAATATCACATTATGAAATAATATAGGTACAAGTTACTGTTGGACATGTGAATGAATAAATATCTTCAATTTTTTATCAATTTACCTGTCTTGTTTTCTATATGATTTAAGTAGTTTGATATGGTAACATCTTTTATGATAAAAATGGTTTCGTCAAATAAAACTTCTTTAGCTTCCATAGTTTGTAGCTGTTAAAGAAAACCAATGGAGATAAACAAGATTGAAATGATTTAGCAAAATGTCTTTACTTACATTAGTAATTTTGCTGGGTATGTGAAATTGATGACGTTTTGATAGAAAACCAGGTTGTGAAATAATTCAGTTAAAACCTTTTTGGTACTAATTTCTTCCATTTTAGCATTTTTCTTTAATGTTGGATATTGTGTCATGCTTTTTACAAATTTTTTCTTCATACTGATATGATCAAAGGATGAGTTACTTCTATAAGATTTGATTTTGTATCTGAAAGTTTAAATTTAAGATGTTTGTTTTTCCATTTGTTAAAAAAAACTTAATAATAAAGGATGCTACCATATCCAACTACTTAAACCCTATCTCCTAGACCAGGGGTCGCCAAATGGCGGACTGCGGTCTGGATGCGGACCTCCGACATATTTTGTGCGGATCTTAACGAATCAGTAAAACTCATACTCTTTTCATTTATGCCGGAAATTCGAAGCAAAAAAAAATCAAAATGTATGCGTCCTCATAATTTTATCTTTTCCGCGCTCCGCGCCATCGGATCGAGCGACAGTCGGGCGGTTTGTCGCTTCCCCCGCCGCCACAAGCCGCGCGCCGCAGCATATGATTCGAAGAACTTCAGTAGAAGTCGAGTAGTGTTGTTGACTTTTGTGAGTGACGCGAGGCGTGCGTCCCTACGGAGTAGCTACCATGAGTCGTTCAATGACCGAACAGACAGGAGAAATGCGATGAGGCTTCTTTGCGCATTTCTTGAACTCCTGCTAAGAATTTTGGTTTTTGGTTTGGTTTTCGTGAGTGACGGATGTGTGTTAACACGAGCTCCGACAGTTTAGTAAAATTAATAGTGTAGAACTGAAACAACTGAGTGCAACGAAGTACAGTGAAGAAAGGGAGGACAGTGCGTAAAAAGCATCTAAAATTCACCGGCAGGAAGAAGCAAACAGAGCCGCAAATTAAGTGTTAAGGGCGACAAATAACTCGCAACATACGGAAACCGGCGGAATAGCGAGCGACCTTGCGACCTTGCAGGCCAGACGGAGCCGGAACGTGCCGTAAAAATAAACACAGATGTGGAAGGTCAATAACAGAGCGATTAAATTACTCAAAACAATACCCGATCACGAAAAATTATAAACAGAATATAAAACGCGGCCAAAGACCTAACAAATCAACAGCAACATAATCAGATGAGTAAAAACAAGCAAATACAACAACGCGAAAGGGCGAGCAGTACTGGGCAGCTCAACGAGTTTTTTAAACGAAAAAGAGGAACAACTAACAACGAACCAACAAGTCCAGAAGACTACGCCGAGGTATTTCAAAAAAGCAAGATAATACTCAGATCGCCGAATAATAAAGCAGAAAGCAAGAAAGGAAAGGAACCCAACGTAAACAAGACCCAAGAAAAAACCTCAGTAGAAGCAGGGGAAGAAAAAGAAAAAATGGACGAACTAAAACAACTAATAATTAACATGTCCGCCGACCTGAAAAGCGAGATACCTAAGTAAAAGTAACCAGGAGCTGAAGAAAAACAACGAAGAAATGGGGAAGATGAAAGAAGAACTAAAAAAAACAATGAAGAAATAAGAAGACTGAAGGAAGAAATGATACGAAAAGAGACAAATTGGGAAAGAGAAAAAAATGAACTAATTAAAAGAATAGGACTGCTAGAAGAAAAATATGAGATTCAAGAAAAAGCTAAGAAACGAAACAACATCATCATAAAAGGTCTACAAACAAGAAAAGAAGAAACGAAGAGAGAAGTAGAGAACTTTATGCGAGAAACACTGGGAATAACGCCAAAGATTACGGAAGCATACGCTGTGGGTAGAGAGGAAGGAAAACAAGCAATACTCGTAGAAGTGAGCGAATGGAGTCAGAAAAAGATTATAATGGAAAATAAACATAAACTGAAGGGTAAACGAATTTTCATCGAGAGTGACATGACGCTAACAGAACGAAAAATACAGATGGCAATAAGAGAAAGGGCAAAAGAGGAAAGAGAAAAAGGAAATCGAAGCAAAGTGGGATATCAGAAACTAGAAGTAGAAGGAAAACTGTACGTATGGGACCACGAGAGCAAAGAACTAAAGCCAAAAAACTAAACGAAGAAGAGCAGAATGTAAAGAGGACGACAGAAGCTATGAATAGGACAACGAGTAAGGAAAATAAACCAAAAAATAAACAAAAAAAGAATTCCAAAACTAAAAAAATAAGAATTGCGACATGGAATATTAAAACTATGCTAGAAACAGGTAAAATGAACACAATAGCAGAAGAACTACAAAGATATAAAATAGAGGTGGCGGCAATACAGGAACTGAGATGGGTAGGAAATGGAGAAATAACGAAAGAAAAATATAGCGTGCTGTACAGTGGAGAAAATAAGCAAGGACAAAAGGGGGTGGGATTCATAGTGAACAAAGACACCAGGCACAGAATAATACAATTTACACCAGTAAATGGCAGAATAGCGACGCTAAGAATCGAAGCAAAAACTAAAAAGAAAACGACATTAGTAGGAGTATATGCACCCACGGAATCAAGCGAAGAAGAAGAAAAAGAACGGTTTTATGAAGAACTGCAAAGTGTCATTGAAAGAATAACGGCACAGGATAATATAATCGTATTAGGAGATTTCAATGCACAAGTAGGCACAGAAGAATACCTAAAGCATGTAAGCGGGGAACACACGGCACACAAGTCTACAAATGACAATGGACACAGAATGTGCGGTCTAGCAGCAGCGATGAACCTAACAATAACGACCACTAGATTTCAACACCCCAGGGCCCATAAAGTAACCTGGAGACACCCAAACGGTACCATAGAAAATCAAATAGATCATATCTTAATCGCAAAAAAAATCTGAAAAATGTAAATGATGCAAGAACTTATCGTGGAGCAAATGGAGACACGGACCACTATTTAGTAGTAATGACTATGAAAGATAGAAGGGATACAAGAGGGCAAAAAACAGCATCAAAAATAACAAGAAAATGGGATGTGAAAAAACTGCAAAACGAGGAACTGCAAAAAAGGTATGAAGAAAGTTTAGAAGAAAACAAAGAACTACAAGAGGGTGAGGGGGAAGACGTGGAGCCTAAATGGCAGAAAGTTAAAAACAATATTATAATGGCAGCAAGAAAAACAATAGGCTACAAAAAAGGCGAAACCAAAAATAAAGAATGGTATGACCAAGAATGCCGAGAAATAACTGAAATAAAAAACAAGATTTGGAAAACATGGCTGGGGACCAGGAAGGAAGAAGACATGGAACAGTACAGGCATTATAGAAACAAAGCAAAAAATGTATTCAAAAAGAAAAACCATTGGATGAACGAGAAACTTGATGAAATAGAAAATGAGAACAAAAACTGTAATCTGAGGAATTTCTATCAAAAAATCAAAAGTAATCAGAACAAGCAAAAGATAAAAATAAGAGCATTTAAAAACAAAGATGGCAAGTCAACACACGAAGAAAAAGAGATCAAAGAAATATGGGAAGACCACTTATGCGAACTAAAAATCGAAGATAGTCAACAGAATCAACTGTATAGAGAAGACAGGCCACAAATCAGAGATATCGAAGGAGAAGAAGAACCTGAACCAACTTTAGAGGAGATACAGGCAGTAATAAACAAGCTAAAAAACAACAAATCGCCCGGGAATGATGGTATACCAAATGAATTATTAAAATATGGAAGAGAAAAGACAACACACCAGATGTACAAGATGATAAGTGAGATATGGAAAAAGGAAACAATGCCAAAAGAATGGAGAAGAGGGATAATAACTCCGCTGTATAAGAAAGGAGACCCGGAAAACTGCACCAGCTACAGGGGAATCACGTTACTCAACACATCATACAAAGTTTTTACGCATGTACTAAAGAACAGATTGCAACCATATACAGAAAAGATAATCCAAGACTACCAACAGGGATTTAGACCAGGAAGAGGCACAACAGACGCACTACATATAATGGAACAAATAATGGAAAAAGCATATGCCTATAACATCGAACTTCACATAGCGTTTCTAGACTTCAGAAGTGCATTCGACTCTATCAATAGACAAAAGATGATACAGGAGCTAAAAGAATCAGGAATTCCCAAAAAACTAGTGAGATTAGTAAAAATGACCATGGAAGAGACCGAAGCAGCAGTAATGATAAATGGAATAACAACAGACTTCATCACAATAGATACAGGTGTGAAACAAGGGGATATACTATCACCAATACTTTTCAACATGATAATTGAGAAAATCGTACAGAAAGTAGGAATACAAGGGACAATTATCAACAAAGGAACCCAAGTTATTGCCTATGCCGATGATGTAACGATAATTAGTAGAACAAAGAAAGAGCTGATAGAGAAACTCAAAAGCATCGATAAAGAAGCTAAATACTATGGTCTCCAAATTAACGAAGCCAAAACAAAATATATGAAGTTCGACAAGAATCCAGCACAAAGACAGGACATTCAGGTAGAGCAGTACACATTAGAAGGGGTAAATACATTTAATTATCTTGGCAACCTGATCACAAGACCGGAACAGGAAAATAAAAGACTTAGAGAAAGAATACAAAAAGGAAACAAAGCCTTTTATGCCAATAAAGCCATTTTAAATAGTAACCAGCTACAAAAAGCAACGAAAATACGGATCTACATGACACTAATAAGGCCAATAGTAACATACGGAATGCAAACCTGGGCCCTGAAAGCAGCAGAAGAAGAAGAGCTTAGAAAGTTTGAAAGAAGAATACTAAGAAATATACTAGGACCAGTAAAGATAGACAACAATACACTTAGAAGAAAAATGAACTTTGAACTACAAGCAGAAATAAAAGGAAAGGATATAGTCAGATACGTGAAAGCACAGAGACTGAAATGGTTCGGACACATTATGCGATGTCAAGACAGTCGAGTCATCAGAAAAATAACAGAATGGAAACCGGAAGGGAAAAGGTACAGAGGAAGACCAAAAAGCAGGTGGTGGGATAGTGTCCTGGAAGATCTAAGACTAATGGAAATAGTAAATTGGAGAGAGAAGAGTAAAAATAGAAAAGAATGGAGACAAGTAGCAGAGAAAGCCAGATCATATTATAAGTTATGAAGACCGGAAGATATGAGGACTAATCCACCTCGGAAAAGGGATTTCAAAACATCCAGAAAGGATGAGGCCATAACTCTCATTGGGTTAAGGAGCCTATACATACATACAACGTGAATTTGGTGTTAGCAGTCCATGTTTATATAGTCAAACGTTAAAATGAACGAACGTCTTTGAATAAAAATAATTATACAAAATAATTGACATTTTTACATTATTTAGAATACTCCTACTTATTTTCAAAAAAATTAGGGCATATTATGTGCATATATTATAACTCTGGGTGCATATACTCAACAAAATGTATGCATATACAGGGTGTTTCATTAATAATTGGAAATATTTTAACTGTAGAATCCTGGGCTCAAAATATTAATATTTAACCCAAATCGCTTAGATAAAATGTGGCTCCTTACTGAGATATAGGGTGTTCTATTTAAGAATTTAAAAATAATTTTGCTCCATTACTTTAAAACTATTTGACGTATCCGTATAATATTTGGCAGGAAGTGTAGACACTGTAAACCATGCTAAATTATGTTAAATAAACGTTTGTGGTTACTACCAGAGGCGTACGACAGGGGCAAGTGGTTGGTTGACCCCTCCCAAATTCTACGCCACTGGCGGAATTGCTATTTTAGCACAATTTTTCGATTCTCCAATACTTTTTACGTAAATAACATACTCTTCCTACGTAACGATAAAGTCATTATTTTTCGAGATATTTAATGTTAAACATAAAGCTGAACAGTTATTTTGATTTTAATGTGTATTAATTATGTCGGTGTTTTTTGTCATAAGATTGCATTTATTACACAAATAAAACTTTAATCCGTATTAACAAAAAAACATAATGTTATTGAATGAAATTTATTAAAACGAATACATAGATGCATTCAACATTAAAACAAATTGTGATTCTGTAAAGAACCATTTTGTTATACCTAATCTAAATAAAAGAACAATTTTAATAACACGAAAATATCAAAAACCTTTTATAATAAATGTTCAATGTGACTCCCGTTTACCTCAATAAGTTTATCAATTCTTTCCCTAAACGATCTTCTAACTTTAAAAAATATGTTTGGCTGATTGGCAATAAAATTAGCGGAATTTACTATTTGCTGCCATAGTTGTTGACGATTATTTATTTCTTGTGAGTATACCAGCGATTTTTTGTTAATACAGATTAAAGTTTCATTTGCGTAATAAATGCAATCTTCTGACAAAAAACACCCACATAATTAATACACATTAAAATCAAAATAACTGTTCAGCTTTACGTTTAACTTTAAATATCTCGAAAAATAATGACTTTATCATTACGAAGGAAGAATATGTTATTTATGTAGAAAGTATTGGAGAATCGAAAAAGTGTGCTAAAATGGAAATTCCGCCAGTGGCGTAGAATTTGGGAAGGGTCAACCAATCACTTGCCCCTGTCGTACGCCTCTGGTAGTAGCCAGAAACGTTTATTTAACATAATTTAGTATGGTTTACAGTGTCTACACTTCCTGCCAAATATGATACGGATACGTCAAATAGTTTTAAAGTAATGGAAAAAAATCACTTTTAAATTTTTAAATAAAACACCCTATATCTCAGTAAGGAGCCATATTTTATCTAAGTGATTTTAGTTAAATATTAATATTTTGAGCCCAGGATTCTACAGTTAAAATATTTCCAATTATTAATGAAACACCCTGTATATGCGCATATTTTCGTACATTTGAGTGCATATAATTATCAGCTTTATTCATTACTTCTATCATTTTTCCCGTACATAATAATGTTCTTACATTCCATGTTGATATTCTTATTGTATATCTTTTCTTTTTTGTTCCTTTAATATATTCTTTTTTATTTTTAAGTTATCCATATTCATTATCCCTATTCTTGCCGTTGTTTTATCTTCCTCCTGCCTTGCATATCTTAGTTTTTTGATAGTGGCTTTGTTCTGTCTGGTATATCCATCATTTTCCCGCATTGCTCATTCCATTCACATACCTTGTTATTTATTGCTATTTTTGTATATCCTGTTTTAACGTTATTTCCATTTTTGTATTCTTCTTTTGTTATTTGTTTAATTTCATTTTTTTACATCGTTTATTACTATTTACAATCAGATTAATTATATTATTACTATAAGTAAATATTTTCAGTTGTATGTACAGGTATTGAACATAAAGAGAGCAGCCATCCAGTGATAACAAACTTGGTATTTTCTACATTCATTGGGTGTCTGCAGACTACGTTAGTTTGTGAACTGTTTACGTGAACCTCATTTTCAAGTATAAAGTTTTATGTTTTTTAAGCCTATGTATAGCTTCACTATTGTCTAGGACAGGGGTCACCAATTAGTTTTATTAGGGGTCTATTTAAAAAAAATTATAAAACTGTCGCGGTCCGGGTAGGTATGCGATGACTGAGAGTCAAGCTGTAAATTAAAATGTCAAACTATAACTACAAAACTAAAAGAAGTTAAATTAAATGTTTATCGAGTAATTACCAAAAAATGCGATATTGACATTTTTTGCTTAGAGCTAGCTGCCTGAAGTCTGGAGTTAAGTTGGTGCAAGTAATTGCCATTAAGTCCTGGAAATGGTCATCGGTGTGTCGAGATCGAAATTTATTTTTAATGAAGTTTATCTTGAAAAACACTGCTTCACATACATATGTTGATCCAAACATTGTACAAAGTTTTAAAGCTAAATTTCTGAGTATTTATTTATCCAGAATTCTTGACAAGGAACTTCGGTATTTTTATTTTCTTGGAAATATATCTTTTTCATTTGTAGAGCAGCTTTATTATTTCTGAAAACATTTGCAGCTTCACTGCTCCATTCACCATTAGGCTGCATAAAGTCGATTTAAGAGCTTTTATGAAAGTTTTGTATTAGCTGACGCTCATCTCATTGCAACTGCTCACTATTTTCAAATTAGAAAAATGCAAGCTTTCATTATCAATATTGTTATACAAGATGTTTTCCGTGAAAAACTTCCCACTTCTGAGAGAAGTTCTGACACCAGTTTGGCTTATCTTTGAAGGTCATGGTATGCTTGAAAATGTCCGATAAAAAACGATGGTAACCTAATTTTATTTTTCGCTTAGAAAGAAATATCTCCAAATCTTCTTTGTAAAATGTAGCCTTTTCTTAACCACCTTACATTTTTGTGCAGCAGTAAATCGTCGTCTTAAGCATTAATTTTGCCAAGAAATTATTGCAATTCACGATGTTTCATTCATGATTTAGCAAGTCAAAAATTGGCAATTTTGATCACTACTTGCATAGTACTCTGGAGATCGGGGTTGAGTTTGCAGCAAAGCATAGTTTTGATGTATGATGCAGTGGTAGGAAATTATGTTCATTTTGAATCGGTACTCAACTGTTGAACTAGTCGTTTACTGCTTCCAACCATCGGTGGCGCAACGTCCGTGGTTCGTTAAAGCCAGGTAAAAATCCTGCGTTTCCATTGCGAATTCAGACCGCTCGTTCCTGTAGAGCGCATTTCAAATCCTGTGCCTGCTTGCAACTGCTTCTCCGTGCGCCAATATAGTCTATTTTTGATCCTACGGTGATCCGCAGCTTTGCGCAAAGGTGCTGCTGGAAAGCGGCGTTAGAATGAATCGGTTATTTGAGTAAAAGAGAGAGCTCAAAAGTAGTTGCCTCACACCCCTGCCATTAGCCAGACAGTTGACCATATGTTCGTGCAGCTGTACATTTTAAGGACCGCATCAGCGTCCTGCCCGTGCATCTGGCCCCGTAATTTCGGTAACACGACTTCTTTTCTCGTGGTAGTTGACCTTACATAGCCAAGCGGAGTCGTTCTGTGCAAGCGGTCTCCCCAGCTTCGGTTGTTGGAGCCCGCCGTAGAGGATTCGAGTTCTAACTGTTGAGCAGAGCAGCGGTGCACCAAGCGTCGAAGACGTCGCATGATTCATCCATAGCCATGGCATAACAGTCTGCAGCCATTACCTGCGTTTTAAATCACATTGATTTTCTTCCGCCAAAACGTGTGTATTTCTTTTGTTAGTAACTGCAGACACCGGGATACGGCTAATAGTCTCAGTAACACCTTTTTGTTCTCAAGCAAAACATTTGCTGCCTCGAGCATGAATTCTTTAGCTATGTTTGCTTTCGTGAATGGTTTCATATTCTTAGCAGGAGTTCAAGAAATGCGCAAAGAAGCCTCATCGCATTTCTCCTGTCTGTTCGGTCATTGAACGACTCATGGTAGCTAGTCCGTAGGGACGCACGCCTCGCGTCACTCACAAAAGTCAACAACACTACTCGACTTCTACTGAAGTTCTTCGAATCATGTGCTGCGGCGCGCGGCTTGTGGCGGCAGGGGAAGCGACAAACCGCCCGACTGTCGCTCGATCCGATGGCGCGGAGCGCGGGAAAAATAAAATTATGAGGACGCATACATTTTGATTTTTTTTTGCTTCGAATTTCCGGCATAAATGAAAAGAGTATGAGTTTTACTGATTCGTTAAGATCCGCACAAAATATGTCGGAGGTCCGCATCCAGACCGCAGTCCGCCATTTGGCGACCCCTGGTCTAGGAGATAGGGTTTAAGTAGTTGGATATGGTAGCATCCTTTATTATTAAGTTTTTTTTAACAAATGGAAAAACAAACATCTTAAATTTAAACTTTCAGATACAAAATCAAATCTTATAGAAGTAACTCATCCTTTGATCATATCAGTATGAAGAAAAAATTTTTAAAAAGCATGACACAATATCCAACATTAAAGAAAAATGCTAAAATGGAAGAAATTAGTACCAAAAAGGTTTTAACTGAATTATTTCACAACCTGGTTTTCTATCAAAACGTCATCAATTTCACATACCCAGCAAAATTACTAATGTAAGTAAAGACATTTTGCTAAATCATTTCAATCTTGTTTATCTCCATTGGTTTTCTTTAACAGCTACAAACTATGGAAGCTAAAGAAGTTTTATTTGACGAAACCATTTTTATCATAAAAGATGTTACCATATCAAACTACTTAAATCATATAGAAAACAAGACAGGTAAATTGATAAAAAATTGAGGATACTTATTCATTCACATGTCCAACAGTAACTTGTACCTATATTATTTCATAATGTGATATTAATTGTCCCTTTGTCCTATTTTTAAATCAATATGCTGATGAATAAAGCTGATAATTATATGCACTCAAATGTACGAAAATATGCGCATATATATGCATACATTTTGTTGAGTATATGCACCCAGAGTTATAATATATGCACATAATATGCCCTAATTTTTTTGAAAATAAGTAGGAGTATTCTAAATAATGTAAAAATATGAATTATTTTGTATAAGTATTTTTATTCAAAGACGTTCGTTCATTTTAACGTTTGACTATATAAACATGGACTGCTAACACCAAATTCACGTTGTAAGCAACATAAAAATAACATTTCCCCTAACCCCACCATACTGTTATTCACCCAACACTCTTGAAATGGAGTTTGTGTTGGCCGATTCCTTATACACTGCTTCTATGGGAAAAGTGGGGGTTGCTGGTAGTCTATGTTTATATAATCAAAGATTTTAACAGGGACTTCCCCTTTTCTCTGCTCATTTCGATACGCACACTGCACTCCAGCGGCAGAAAATGAAAGTATATATCTCAGTTGTACATAAAACTTATATTAATAAATTTAATAAAATAGTATATTTTACAAAAAAAATTCAAAAGTTCTTCATACATTACCAATTGTTGCTAAATATAAACAAATATGCAAAATCCATAAAATATGCTCAAAAACGTATCAATATTCAACATATGCAAAATTAAACTTGGCTTAAACGATTTGTTTTTACATAATTAGTATACATATGCAGAAAGTTTCGCCGACATATCAATTATACAAAATATGCATTTGCCATATAATATCAGCTTTACTGATGAAGCTAACAATGAATTAGCGAAACGTTCATATAAATATGTTTAATAAAGTTCATTTTAATTATGTGTAATGACAAAAACGAATTTATTACTCACGTTAAAAATTAAATTAGCTGATATTGTCTCTTACTTTGTAAAGTGGAAGTTTCTTGTGGGGAAAGTGGAACCCTTCCGGGTAGTCATATTTCCAATCCAGTAAGTTCATCTGCTTTATAGCTATATATCAAAATTTAAAAAAAGTTGTAAATAATCTGTTATAAAAGTGTGATGAAAAAATACTATTTATTTATTTATTTCGCACTTAGCCAACAGCCGTTAGGCCAATTATAGGCGTCGCTGTGCAACTATATGTTATTCGGAGCAAAAGTATCCTTATGTGGCTCAATTGTACTTATCTGCCTCGCCACGCCACGTAAAGTATAACTTTTGCACCTAATAACATAGGTACAGTTTGTCCAAATTGAGGTGGCGCAGTCCAGGTATACGGATTATATGAGGGATTTGCCATAGTCAATTGGCTTCGGAGCTTACCCTAGTCATTTGAGACTAGTCATTTGAGATTACGAAACCCCTTTAGCTGCAGAACAGGTCCACAGTGGTTTTTCGCACAATTGATATATTGAAAATCAAGGAATCAAACAAAAGCAACTAGGTATTTACATAGATGATTTTTGAGGCTTTCACGGCCATTGTCATTAAGTAACAAACGACTTCCGGGATTGGACCGTGTCATGATTGAGATCGAAGAACTCAACGTTTCGCCCGCTTTCGTAAGGGGCTTCATCAGGAGGAAAAAAGCAAAAGAGCACGGTAACTCAACGTGTTAACCACGCCAGAGGCGAAACTCTTTGCAAAGGGAAGGGACAGAAGAGCACGGTAACTCAACGTGTGAACCACGTTATAGGCGAAACTCGACTGACTATCGGAAGAAGAAAGGCGAGAATTTATAGGCAAGCGCCGTCGCGATTCAGCAAATGCCGTCGCGGTTCAGTGGCGGAGTGCGGGGCTTAGGAATTAGCACTTTCCACATAGAAGGAAGGGGAAAGCCTTCGTCCCGATTGAGATTATTAGGGTGTTTGCAAATCTCAATGGCTTCGCGAATCTTTCTGCTAAAGAAGAATGGGGATTTGCAGATGATGGAAGTTTCATCAAAAAGGATCTTATGACCAGTATTGCGTTGGTGTTCGGCGATGGCCGATGATGAAACGAGACCTGACTTGAGACAGCGCTGGTGCTCAGAGATGCGAGTTTTCACTGAACGACCTGTTTCACCAATGTATACAGCATTACAAGAGCAAGGGACTCTATAAACACCTTTAGATGACATAGTGTTTAATTTATCTTTAGATGAAGGAAGAACCTGTGACATTTTGCGCGAGGGTTTGAATACTGTTTTAATGTTTTGTTTTCGAAGAAACTTTCCTATGCGGTCGGTGACTTGGTGGATATAGGGAAGAAAGACTATTGCTGCAGGAGGATCGGGTTTTGGAGGTTTGGGTGGCCATGGGTGAAGATGGCGATTGATGGCAGACTGTATATCCCTAGCACGGTAACCGTTATTCCTAAGAGCTTTCCGAATGTGATTTAATTCAGTGTGGATATTATCGGTTGGGATATGGAAACAGCCCGGTGTACAAGCGAATTGATAACGGAAAGTTTTTGTGTAGGATGATGGTGGGAATCGGCATGTAGATAGCGATCAGTGTGAGTGGGTTTGCGATATACAGAATGACCAAGTTTGCCACTGGGTTGGCGAGAGACCTGTACATCTAAGAAAGGAAGGGAACCGTTGCTTTCTATCTCGGAAAGCTCTTAGGAATAACGGTTACCGTGCTAGAGATATACGGTCTGCCATCAATCGCCATCTTCCAACCTCCAGCACCCGATCCTCCTGCAGCAATACTCTTTCTTCCCTATATACACCAAGTCACCGACCGCATAGGAAAGTTTCTTCGAAAACAAAACATTAAAACAGTATTCAAACCCCCGAGCAAAATGTCACAGGTTCTTCCTTCATCTAAAGATAAATTAAACACTATGTCATCTAAAGGTGCTTATAGAGTCCCTTGCTCTTGTAATGCTGTATACATTGGTGAAACAGGTCGTTCAGTGAAAACTCGCATCTCTGAGCACCAGCGCTGTCTCAAGTCAGGTCTCGTTTCATCATCGGCCATCGCCGAACACCAACGCAATACTGGTCATAAGATCCTTTTTGATGAAACTTCCATCATCTGCAAATCCCCATTCTTCTTTAGCAGAAAGATTCGCAAAGCCATTGAGATTTGCAAACACCCTAATAATCTCAATCGGGACGAAGGCTTTCCCCTTCCTTCTATGTGGAAAGTGCTAATTCCTAAGCCCCGCCCTCTGCCACTGAACCGCGACGGCATTTGCTGAATCGCGACAGCGCTTGCCTATAAATTCTCGCCTTTCTTCTTCCGATAGTCAGTCGAGTTTCGCCTCTGACGTGGTTCACACGTTGACTTACCGTGCTCTTCTGTCCCTTCCCTTTGCAAAGAGTTTCGCCTCTGGCGTGGTTAACACGTTGAGTTACCGTGCTCTTTTGCTTTTTTCCTCCTGATGAAGCCCCTTACGAAAGTGGGCGAAACGTTGAGTTCTTCGATCTCAATCATGACACGGTCCAATCCCGGAAGTCGTTTGTTACTTAATAGGTATTTACATATACCGGGTGTCTTAAAATGAATTACATCTAGTATGCTTTGAATTTCCCATAATGCAATCCAAAATTTTACTTGAAATTGGCAATACTGTAAGTCTATGTCAAATTCGAGGTTATCAGGTTATGTTTTGCGTCAGTTTGTGTCAAAACTGACATAAAACCTAACCTGCTAACCTCGAATTTGACATAGACTTACAGTCTTGCTAATTTTAAGTAAAGTTTTGGATTGCATTATGGGAAATTCCAAGCATACTAGATGTAATTCATTTTAAGACACCCGGTATTATTATAAGTAGGTACAGTCGTGTGCAAATAAATCTGGGACAGTGTTTTTTTCACATGCAGATTCAGTTAAGAATTGAAGAATATCTCCATGGATTTCCTGATATCAGAAAGAGTTACATTAAACTTTAACAGGTACTGAAACTCGTAACTCTCTCTGATAAGAGGAAATCCATGGAAATATTTTTCAAATTCTTAACTGAATCTGCATGTGAAAAAAACACTGTCCCAGATTTATTTGCACACGACTGTACCTAGAACACAGCAATTTTTGTATATTATACAATTTAAATAAAATAAAGTGTTATGCTATTTATTTAGAAAACGGTACAGAAATTAATAAAAAGAGTTATGACTCAACCAAATGGCATTACTAATTACTCATTAGTTACTATACAGTTGTTCAAAACACATTAATGCCTTATCACTTATCACTATCAGCATACTCACCCTGATCTCTGTAAGCTAATGAGTGTATTATTTTAGTACTAAAAACCGGGGCTCAATAATTTACCTAAATACGTGCAGGTTTTTAGAAGTCGTCTTGACTGGTAAGTAGCATGTACAACCAGGGATTACATGGAAACACTTACAGGAAACCCCGCTTAATCCGTATACCTGAACTGCGCCACCTCAATTTGGACGAACTACCTATATGTTATGATAATTATTATTTTACGGTACCTATTATAATAATAAAATTATGTTTTTACTGTTAATATTGTAAAAATTTGTAAAAAACCTATATCTGTAAAGGTACAGTTATGTAATTGCAAAGAAATTGTTTGACCATGTCGAAAAATAAATGTTTTGCTGCTACTTGTTTTATGTAAAATTTCTCTTTTGACGTGGTAACGAAAACCTCTGAGTACCTGCAGAACTTGCTATTCGAGAGTATGGTTGATTTACCCCACGCTGTCAACCTCTGATTTGTGACGCTTTCTTGGACCCTTAGACGTACAACGGGTAACTTATTGCCACTGTATTTTTGCAATGATTTCAGGAATGAGTGAACAATGACCTTAAGAAATATCCTGTAGCTGTAATTAAGATTTTTAGAGCACAAGCAATCATTTGCAGTTCGTCTGAAAAAATAAGAGACCACATTCAGAAGGTACTGTGTATTTTACATAAATAATCTTTAATTTCTGAAACACAATGATAATTTCGAGTATACATAACCTCCACTGTAGAGTTTAAATTATAAATTATACACAGAAAATAGCTGTACTAGAAGTAACTTAATTTTTAACAATACCTGAGACCATACAACGAAACCAAACTATTTACACTAAAGATAGATCTAAGTAATTTACAATTAGCCAATTAGACTTTCAGTATGTTCAAGTACATATTTACCTACTGTATATCATTTATAAAACTTTAAATTACATACTTAATAATAACCTTTACACTTATTTGCCTATAAAGTTGGAAAATAAGCAAGTTTGTAACTTATTAACAATTATTTCAACATCAGTATGTAAATAACCTTTCGGAATATTTTTATTTCCTACTTAATTTAGGGAATTTTGTAGTAATACCTACAGAAATTAAAATTATTCATATATAACGATTTGAAGTGATTTTGTTTATACATTTCAGTGATTAATTATGTTTGTTTGGCAAGTTCAATTGGAAATAAATTTGTGTAAGTGCAATGATACTTTGCCCTAGTTTGACATCTATACATTGCTGATACATCTAATCTTTGCATATATAGCAATAAATGTTGTTTCTTATTTCAAATTACAAAGTTTTTTATGTGAATTCTTATACATGTAAAAACTGTACATCCATTGAATTAGTTACATTTATAGACTATCTGTAGGAAAGAACAAGAAGTGGGAATGACAATATAGAGTAATCGCCAGTTCTGCTTACCAATTGATTCCCTATACCCAGTTCTGACGATTGATATGCACGTCAGAATCACTACGGACCTCCATCAGGGTTTCCCCTGCCTGCCTGAACATACCTTCATACCTCCTGTGATTTACGTATAATTTGGTGAAGAACTGGCATACATATACTGCTGGGTGGTAATAGTGGGTGTAAGGAAAATACTGAAATTGCTACAAAATTCTATTGCATCTGTTTGCGATATCGTATAAAAATAGTTTCTTCACTTGTTATGCGTTGTACTAGGTAGATTTAAAAAATTTTCATTCAAATTTCATGTTGCTTGTAACACTGTATACAGTCCCTACACTGTATTTTTAGAAATCAGATAATGCTCAAACTGAAGTTTTGTTTTTATTGCAATTATATGCATTGGATGTGGTCTTTTCGGTGGGGAAATATCGAGAGATCCAAAAAAAACTCATCCTCAGCAGGCTGTGAAATTCAAACGTTTGAATAACATGTTGGTAGCACTGTAAGTCTATGTCAAATTCGAGGTTAGCAGGTTAAGTTTTGCATCAGTCTGTGTCAAAACTGACGCAAAACCTAACCTACTAACATCGAATTTGACATAGACTTACAGTGCTACCAACATGTTATTCAAACGTTTGAATTTCACAGCCCGCTGAGGATGAGTTTTTTTTGGATCTCTCGATAGAATTCCTCAAAGATTTGGTCGTCTTTAAAATAAGACTAAAATTTTAAGCTTGTTGGACTTCTAATTTCCCACAAAAAGGCCCATCTGTACACCTACATTATATCAGGAAGATTACGAAGTATAAATTCGTTGATTTGAGTGAAGTTCCGTACACCAGTTTTAGTTTTTATGTTACTAAAATCAATTTACCAGAGGTGGCTTTGCAGAAAGTGTCGTTTATATCACAGAAAAATTAGCTAAGCACTAAAGTAATTATACCACCTATGCATTAGTTCGAAATGCAATACGTAACAAAACAAATTGAAATGGTTTATTGCATACTGATCCATAAAATAACCAATAACAGAAAACGTCAAAAAAATAAACAAATAAAACTATACAGCTTTAACAAATTCCTTTACAGTTCTACGTTAAGTATAATAATAAATTAAGAGCTAAATATAAATAACTACTGGGGGCTGCTCTGCGCTTTTGCCCTCCGGTGGTCGTAATTTACCAGTCTTTGACCAACTAAGTATTTATCGTTCTTTATATGCTCGTAGAGCTTCTTAAACTGTCTAATTTGTAGCGTAATAATCATACCACCGATCATGATTAGCAATAAAAACGGATAAATCCGCCGGGCTATCAAGTTGCGCATGTGCATGCTGTTCACAAAGAGCGGAACGATCGTGTAGGTAATGACATACGGGATTGCCAGCGCCAACCCGAAGCAAACAACTACAGGAGTCGCCACCTCCTTTATGATGAACATGAGGTGCATGTCGCGGATACCGTCCCTGTAAATGCGCTCGATGGCAGTGCGCAGGAACCACTCGGGCCCCATCATCGTGATGGCACACGCGATTTTGGTGTACAGCACCCCCAGCGCCCAGTCCTGCCAGATGAACAGGATGGGCGTTTGGTAAATTGGCACACGGAGGGGCACTATGATGACGACCTCCAACAGCAGCCCGGAGAGGAGCGGAATGAGGCCAATCAGTAGCACACTCGCCACAAATGTTTTGGCACCCAGGATGCACCACTGCTTCAGCCGCTTCATCATGGCCGCCCGGCCCTGCGGCAGCCAGCTCAGAATGATGGTGATGCCCCTCGCGATCATCCAGCAGATGTAGGTGCCGCACGCCGCCGTGTACAGTTCGTGGATCTTGGCCACGGCCGGGGTGGGCGTCGATATGAAGCGTGGGTCTGTTGGCAGCGAGCCCATGAGCCAGATGACCATGACGCGCCGGCCCATCCACACTGGGATTGTCAGGGCGGCTAAACTTGCCGTCACTAGTGATATGCACACTAAGATTAGCAGTGCTACGATGCGGGCTGCGAAGAACGGGGGCCGGTCGTATGGTTGGAATCCTGAAAATTAATGGATATACATTATGTCCACGACGTTATTATGTTAGACAACTGCATACAAAATAAAATAATTGGAATCAATTCAGCTATACAAGCAGTCCTAATCAGTAGAGGCTGTTAGCATCAAATCCATTCGTCAGCTAATTCTCTCAAAACAAAACAACTTTGACTACTTCGATACAGTCGTCGGCCGGCTGGTCAGGAAGATGGCGTGCAGTTCTTTAGGTACTCACAAATGATTAAAAGCCAAAAGGGCGCCAACGAATTTTTACCAATTAACAAGTGTATCCAGGCACTCCACTGAGAATTCATAAATTCAAGTAACACATAATTCCCTGAAAGAAAAGCCCAAATCACGCACAGGTAGCAGTAACAAATAATAACACCACAGTATAATAGTTTCTAATTCGGTAAAATTCAGTACAGATATCAGATAATTACTAGTACAAAGTTAAGGTTCACTTCAATAACATTCGGCTCGTGAGGAGAAAGGCTTACACAACAGTCCTAACAAAGGTACAAACATGATCCACAGTAGTTTAAAATTGAATGTGGTCACAATTAATTTAGATGCCGTGATTGGGAAATAAATTATTCAGGTATGTAGTTCGTGAAGCGAACTGAAGCAATCGGGTGAGCCTCTAACCCTGGATCACTGATCGCATGTTGTATAATTTCACTTAAAAGAAAAGAAGACAAAACCTGATCTCAGCTTCTTTTCAGCCCCTGATCCAGATAAGCGGAGGTCCACACCTCCGAAGGTTGGAATGCAGGTGATAACAGCTCGAACCACGCAAATGGCGACAGTTCGGTCGCGAGTGTGGCGTTTCATGGTCAATGCGGAACCTACGAGTTTCAGGAGCCCCGGACTGGTTGCTGAAGAAAAGCGAGAAGCCAAAATAGACTCATGGAGGCTTTCAATCGCCGCGTACAGTTTCGAAAGGACTTACCCCAGATGAACTTGGGCCACATGCCGCTGAATGATAGGTGAAGCACATATAGAATCTGCCAACTAGGCACGAGAAACCAATCCTCCACAGAACTGCCTGGGTTACAACAATCCGCAACTTCTGCGGGGGCCACGAACCGAAACAACCATACTCTGTAAGCCCTTAAAGCTGCAAGGCAATTTCAAAGAAGGTACAACCAAGTCATTATCACAGTGTTTCAAACAGAAGCCAACATTCGAGTCGCTTGGCCGCGTAGGTAAGAGTCAAGGAAGGCAGTGATTACGCAAACATACAAAAACCTACACCAGTCATTAAAAATATAGCATCTAAACGTAACAAGACATAGAGTACAAATAGAAGTTCAGCCTTATGTCGTAACACGTAACGACTGTTAAATAGGTTGCCTATATAATTATTGTAAAACGATGTTATTGTAAACTAAACATGAATAGAGGGCGCTGCAGATGTATCAATTTTAAGTTGCTGTATATTATGCTACGCTCAACACTCTGGCAATATAAATTGACATCTGGACAAAAGATGATATGTAAATAAACTACTATAATGCTAAAATGAACTAAAATATCAATTTTTTAAAACAAGTCTATCAAATTTGAGGTTAGCAGGTTAGGTTTTACCCCACTCTGCACACAGGCTAACGTAAAAGCTAACCTGCTAACTTCGAATATAACATAGACTGACAGTGCCACCAACAATATATTTCAGTATTGCCAAACGTAAAATGAATCGCCATTGCGATAAAATAAACTAACTGCTTTTTCTCAAATTTATTCTATATAATAAAGCTTAATTAACCGTTAGCATGGTCACGACCTACTGAATTGTGTGATAAAGGTCACTTTAAAGGGCCTGGGCATTTTTTTGAAATTTATTGTTTTCGTTTCTGGCCGTTTTGCCGCCACATTCCAACGATGACATTTTAATGACACCTAACATTGTAAGGTTGTAGTTTATGTGTAATCCACTGTTGTAGGATATTTTCAAATTATACGAATGTGCGACTTTTTGGAGTATTTTTCTAAGATTACGACCCCGCTTGCATATAGTTTTTCTTTTTATATTTTTCCACTTGACTTTATATCGAGTTTTGGTGTAGGCATCTAATGGTTCATAGCATTTGCAGCTGTGTCCGCCGTCATGAAATCTGAAAGGCACTCATTTTGTAGCTTCGCTTGTATTCGTTGACACGTTGGGTTCCATGCAGTCGTGTCCTAGAATATTTCCGTGAGCTGTATCGCTGCAAGTGCACGTGAGACCGCACGCTGCATGTCGCTTTGTCATTGTTTGCAAGTGTTCGTGCGAGGCCAGACACGCTACAGCTTCTTCCGTCTTTCTGAGCGGCGTGGCGTGATTTTGTTTTTGTCAGTTGGGAGTTAGCCTCTGGCACAAGAAGCAGGCAGTTTTAGTTTCAAGGCGCGCGGCCATCGGCATCCCCATTGGGGTTGGTGGCCAATGGAATGCATACAAGAATGTTTCTTATGTGTTGAAAAGAGTGTCCCGAGACTTGAAGCGAGTAAGTTCAGTGTTGGTGATGCCCCCGTCATCTTGACCAAACGCCTCTCGTTTTGTCGTCGGCCAAAATACCATTGCTGTGTATGTGGAATCAAAAAACATCGAGAGGGTGCCCCTGGTCATCTTTCACATGTGGGCCTTGGCGTCATTTGTGGCCGCATCGTGAGTTCTGTGAAGAAATCTGTGGGTCCACATCATCAACGCCTACCGCAGGTGAAGTTAATCAGGTATTTTGTGAACCATTTAATGGCATCATATTTGCATAATAATTAATGCTAGCAAGCCTATTTGTGTACTATTTAATGGCAGCAATCATATCTGACGCACTAATCGATGCCAGTAATCATATTTTGTATGCTAACTAACATCAACAATCATATTTTGTGTACTATTTAATGGCAGCAACCATATTTGTGCACTAACCAATGCCAACCATCATATTCTGCGTAATAATTAATGCCAGCAATCGTATTTTGCGTAATAATTAATGCCAGCAATCATATTTGAGTACTAATTAAAGCCAGCAATCATAAAATTTATGTACTAGTTAATGTCTGTAACTGTATTTTGTTTACGGTTGAGTGGCAACAATCATATTTGCATAATAATTAATGCCAGCAATTCTATTTTGTGTACTAATTACTGTCCATAACCATATTTGTGTCTAAGAACAATAGACCTATTTGTTAAACACTACCGTTATATTTTCTTTGTGTGTTGCATGCCAAGTTTCAGGTTAAGCAGTCTGTAGTGTAAGATTGATGTAAAGCGGATCCTGGACGAAGTTGTGGGCATCAAGGTAGGTTCAAGCGCTCCAGTTGCTGGTTCCGGGGAGTCACAAGGCTGCACGCATACCGTACCCCGTTTAGCATTTGGGTTTCTGCTAAGTTTAAAGTTGAAAGGTAGACTCATTTGCTTTCCAGTTCTCAGTGAGCTTACCTGTGCATTCTCGTTCAATTTGATGGAATTGGGTGGCGCTCAATCTATTTAGATCTGTTTACCGCTCATTAGGCCGTTGCTCTTGTGTTATCTCGTGTCGGACCACCCCTCGCTCCGCTGCAGCCTAGTCGGCACTTCTTGTTACGGCTGGGCAGCGGTCCTATGTTAGTTACATTTCCGATTTTGAGAGATATCGTACGCGCTAGTCGTCTAACTTCTTCGTGGCTTTTCGTATGAGCTGGCGCGTTGTCGTAACGTAAGATTTTTAAAATTAAAAATGTAACTTATTTGTTTTATCGGATTCATTCTAACTATATGAGCATACCAATTCAGCAGTTTTTTCTCTATCTTGGTTGTTATTGTTTCTTGATTTGTTTCTCGTCTTATTTCTTCATTCCGTATTCTGTCTCATTTTGTTTTTCCGGCTATCTTCCGTAGGAATTTCATTTCTGCTGCTATGATTTTTCCTTGCTGCTTCTTTTGAAGTGTCCATGATTCACTAGCGTATGTTATTATTGATAACACCACTGAGTTATATACCTTTATTGTCAATTTCCTTTTTCCCAAAGATAGTTTTGTTTAGGGCATAATATATGTTATTTTTCTTTATTCTGTTGCTTATATCTATGTCCATTCTTCCATCTTCTGCTATCATGCTTCCTAAATACTCGTATGTTGAAACTTTCTCCAATCTTTCTTCTTTTATGTAGATTATGTTATCCCTATTGTCTTTCTCATTTATGTTCATTGTTTTACATTTATCTACATTTATTTCGAGATTTATTTTTCCTATTTCTTCTGTCCATATTTCTACTAATTTTTCCAATCTGCTATCAGTACAAAGTTGTCTGCGTAAAGTAGGTTATTCATTTTTACTGGTTCCAATCTGTTGTATCCGATTACTGTTTGTTGTTTTTATAATATTATGAACAACACTGGACACAAACTATCCCCCTGTTTTATTCCCTTTTTCATTTCAAATTTCTTAGACATTTCTCCGTTCACTTGTACTATTCCATTTGCTGTCTTTTATAGGCTTTTTATTACTTTGATTAATTTTCTTGGTAAGTCTAGTTGTTTTAAGCATTTCCATATTATGCTTCTGTCTGCTGTATCGAATGATCCCCTTAAGTCTAGGTAAGTTAAGTGAAGTTCTTTGCCCGTTTTTATTTTCTTTTCTATGATGTCGCAAATTATATGTATATTATTTAGTTTGTTTGCTTGCCCTATATGCTGCTTGCTCATCCTCCAGCTTACTTTCCACTACCTTTCGCAGTCTCTTTTCTATTATTTTTGTGTAAAGCTTGTAGCTAGTTGTTGCTAGGCATATGGCTCTGTAGTTTCTTCTTTCCTCTTCTGATTTTGAGTTTAGGTATTTTTTCCAGGCTTTTTTTTCTGTAATTGCTTGTCTAACTTCCTCATTCCACCAATGTGTTCTCTTCACATTATTATTATATCTTCTCATTCCACATATTTCAGCTGCCTTATTGTATATCATTTCTTTAAATCTCCTCCATCTTTCTTCTAGTTGTAATCCTTCTTCCTGTTCTATTTTTTGAAAATCTTTATCGGTTTCTGTTTGATACTTTTCTTATAATTTACTATCTTTTCTCTCTCTACTTCCACTTTTTTTATTACTGCTGTGACTATTTGTGCTGGGTTCCCAATTCTGCTTCTATTTGTCTTTACTTTTTCTATCTTTCCTTGCATAGTTTCCGTGTACGTTATGTAATCTATAATGCTCCTAGCATTTCTTTCTTCGGCTATAAACGTATATTTGTCTTCTTTGTTCTGGCTCCATATAGTGTTTCCGATGAGTAATTCATTTATCTGGCAGAATTCCACCATTTTTTACCATTCCTGTTTATTACTAGTTCTCTTTCCAATACTTCCCCCTCCTCTATGTTTATCGTTTCCAATTCTTGCGTTCCCGCCCCCCCATTATGATGATTCTAACGTTTTCTTCCCTGATTTTATCTAGGACCGTCTGCAGATTACAATAAAACTCTGCTATTTCTTCTTCTTCTGTTCCCTCTGTTGGCGCATATATTTGTATTATATTTAACCTTCCCACTTAATTCTAATTCTATTATTCTCGAGTTTATTGGTGTATATTTACTAATTCGTTTATTTATTTCTTCTGATAAAATTATACCACTCCTTCCTTGCTCCTCTGTCCCTCCTGCACTCCTGAATAAAAACGGCTGTATTTATTTGGCAGTTGTATATTGCCTTTTACCTTCTTTTTAACTTCGCTAATTCCCATTATCTCTATACGGAATTTTTGCATTTCTTCTGTTAATTCAATTTTTTCCGGTCAGTGCTATGTTCCATATCCCTATTATTATTTCTTGGTTATTTAAATCGTTACTACTATTTTCTCTATTCTTCTCTATTACCTTTTCCTTCCTTCTCCCTTTACTAAATTTATCATCAATTTCCTTCTCGTTATCCTTTTGCATAGCTTTTTCGTTTTCTGTTTCCGGCTTTATTAAATTTTGCTACTTTTTTGAGAAATGTTCCGTTTTGGTAATCTTCAACAGTCTTTGTCTCAATTTCTCGTCTTCTGTATTTTCGGGTGAGCTTTGGCTCAGCTTTCTTCCTTTCTTGGTTAGCTCATTTCCATTTCCTTGTATTTTAATTCTTTTATTCGTGTTTTTGTTTTCAATTATTTTGTTATTTCCTCTTTTATGTTTGTTTCATTTGGCTCTTCATCTCTTTCCTCCTCAATAATTTCTTGGCTTGGAGTTGTTCAAGAGTGTATGGTACACCGTTTATGATCAGTCTGTTATATCTGATTTTGGTTAGATTACCTTTCGCTCTTGTTAATTTCAAATATTTTATCAATCCTTTCTTCTGTTGTATCTCCTTTGAGAAGTCTTCTTCTATATATAATTTTTTTCCTTTTAAATTCTTTGCTTTCCTGAGGATTACCATTTTCTTTTGATATTTCTGTACTTCCATCATTATAGGTCTTACTTTTATACCAATCACTTCTTGCTCCATGTCTATATTAATTCCTATATCTTTCAGTACAATTCGTACTAATTCTTTTAATTGTAGCTCTTTCTCTTCCTTTAGTTCCTCTACTCCATGTATAATCATTTTCCTCTTCTTTATTTCTCTCTCCAATTCCTCTATCTTATTATCTTGTTCTAGTAGTTTGTTTTATGTCTTTATTTTCTTTTTTCAATTACTCATTTTCTTTTTTGATTTTTGATAGTTCAATTTGCAAGTTGTTTTCCTAATTTTAGATTAATTTCCTCCATTTTGACTTTTTTTATGTGTGTGTAATATAATTACTTTTCGATTAAGAATATTAAAATTGTTCAGAGTCCGTCACTGCTTTTGTTAGTTATTTGTGTGTTTTGAGTTTTAAAATGCGTTGTTTTGCTATTTATGTTATCTTACCGCGATAAAAGCCGAAAGGCCGGTCAACCTGTCAGACCTTGACTTCTACCAGCAGTGTGGATTATTTATTTTAATATTCTTTGCGTACTTTTATAGAAGTAGATGTGAGAAGTTTCTATTTCTGTGTTAAAGATGTAAACTGTTATTAATAGGTAATCTGATGGTTAGAAGACGTTTACGTGCTTGGTTCAAGGCAGCAGCTCGTGTATAGTAACTTCTCACGTCTTTATTTATTCTTAAAACTAGATTAATCTTACTTTGTTTGCTGTTTTTCTCCTTACACAATCAGTGAAAACACTTATTATCCACTATTTATACTTTTCTGCTGAATTTATATCAGGTAGTTGTCAGAAACGCAGTTTAAATACGTAGCTCGATTTGGCCACTCTTTATTCGACGCTTGCCGTAGCGAATTTGTATCCAAAACACAAGAATGATGTAAATGACTCAAACAGCATTCAAAATGTGTCATGTGACACAAAATGTAGTTTGACATTATGAATAAGTAAATAGTTGCAAGGATGTGGGGTCGGGTTACCGCTAAGGAGCGGCTAACTAGAGGGCTAGATTTTAGTCTCGCTAGAAACTCCCAACACTATGATGCAATTATATCGTGTGCTGTCCCACTCATTGCATTTGAACTTTCACAAGCCTCTTATTTAGAAAAATCTAGTCTTCTGTTTAGCCGCTCTTTAACGTAGCAGGTCGCAGATTGGAGCGTTTGACCTTTCACAAGCCTCTTATTTAGAAAAATCTAGTCTTCTGTTTAGCTGCTCTTTAACGTAGCAGGTCGCAGATTGGAGTCTGGTTTTGCTGATTTGATGTCATTGTGTATTGTAAATATTAAGTGTCAATATAGCCATATAGAACAACAATTAAGACAAATTTACCTTTCATATTGCATATCTAGCTATAAGGTTAGATTAGTGCGATTTCATTTTTCTAAAAAACTTCGTAGCAAGGCTGTAATTTTAAAAATTAAAATTGCTTTTGTGACTTAGATCTTTTCATATGATGTTCAATCCTATGTAAAAAAGGAAATCTGGTATTAATACTTTTTAACATCCAATAATACATTATTTTATGTTATCCTGAACCTCAGATCCACAGACGTAAGAGATAGAGTTACAAGGTTAACACATCAACATGACACACACTTCACACAATGGTTGCTGGTTTTCATGCACGCACAAAAGGCATGCTCCAACTTTGTATCCCGAATCTGGGGCAAGTTGAGCATTGTACCATCAGATGCAAGCACATAAAAGGCCAGCCTCTACACCGAAAGATAAAACAAGGTTAACGATAATTAATACATACATCCTGAACCGTAAATACTGTTAAACAGTGATCACCCTATATAGGTAAAAATGTTTTTTTTACCGATACATTACAATTTTTACCTGTTGCTATGAAAACACAGTTGCTATCCTAAAATGCGACTAGATTTTCTCGTATACAAATAATCAATACATAAAATTTATTAGTTTATTCTCTTTCTTTTGAATGAAAAGAGCTCCAGGATAATATAAAACGTTATACAATATTCGATCGTTATATATGATTGAACATGCTCACATCAATAACTGAGCTCGCTATCGCTCGCTTAATTAACTTCCATGCTCGCACGTTAAATCCTATATAACGTTACGTTGCGTTTACTACATAAAATAAAAACTGAAGTAAAAATACAAAAAACACATACCAGTAGGACCCTCCCTCATGACCAAAGCTTGATGTGCGGCAGCCAGGCCTCCTTGCGGCTCCGCAGCTGGTGCAGCAGGCGGCCCATCGACGTCCTGCTGCCCATTCCCAAGCAGATACGAATGTATATTGAGCATCCACGCCACGGCCCGACACCACGTCCGGATGAGCCCCTTCAGCCATATGCGCGTGTGCGACTGTTCGAGCAAAGCCGGAATAATAACCTGCAGAAGTAGAAGCTCTAGCGATAACTCATTCACTTGCGCATCACTGCTGACAGTCACAGTATACGGTAGGAAGCTGGGGAAAAGCGTGCGCAGTATCCGCACGGGCAGCCACAGCATCAGCAGCACGGCGGTGCCGAAGATCACGGCCGAGAGCAGCAGCCTGCGGATGTGGCGCAAGATGGGCAGGTGGATCATCTCCTGGATTGGGCTGAAGTCGGGGTCGTTCAGGTTCCTCAGGAACCACAGGACGCCGGGCCGGAGGATTTCTCGCAGAAGCAGCACGAAGGAGGCAAAGTAATAGACATAGACCATCCCGACTAGCCAGTGGATGAAGATGGACGTGCCGGGGGCGAGCTTGAAGTTCATCTCGCGGTCCTTTAAGGACACAGCTTAGTTAGATATTATTGATAAAATCGTTTGATTTGCAGCAAAGGGTTGTGATAAAGTGATTTATCATTTATTTTATTTATTTTATTTTATTACAAGTATGGACGGACTCGAAGTCCTTTTACAGAAAAAAATGAAAAATAACATATCATTAATTCCGACGATAGTGACGACATGGCTCGTTCACTCAAAAACAAAAATAGTACTCCTTGCTACCTTACAAAAGTGACTCAAACTAGGATCTAAAATATCACATGAGAGATCATTACACATGGCGCATATACGGGTTAGAGGATTGTTTAAGGTGTAGCACGACGTATAAGTTGACAAGGCAAAGGTGGTGACTGATCTCGAGGGCCGTGAAGGCACCTTGAACATCAATTGACTCAAAAGAAGGGGGCAGTCCAGTTGTCCGTTTACTAATTTGTAAAGAAAAAGCAGATCAAAATATTTCCTCAGGGACTCGAGTGAGGGAATTTGTACCGTTATAGATATTTCATGATAGTTGTGATCGCAAAATGGGTCCTGCAATCCCAGTCTCGTCGCTGCAATTCTAAAAAATTTATGTTGGACCGTCTCCAGCCGATCAATGTACACTTTAAAGTTTGGAGACCACACTATTGAGCCGAACATTAATAAGGGTCGCACAATCATAACATACAAAGTCTTAATAGTAGAAACCGACCTAAGTTCAAAGCAAACTCTCCTAATAAACCCCAAAAGTTGATTTGCTTTATTAACTGTGAAATCTATTTGTTGCGAGAAAGACAGTTTAGAATCGAAGATTACCCCAAGATCGCGGATAGTAAATACTCGAGCTAAGGACACCGAGTTTATTTTATAGTCCTCAGACAAGGGAGCTCTGGCACGGGAGAAAGATATACACTTACATTTCTCTGGATTTAAGTTTAGATCATTTCTCTCACACCAGGTTGCAAACCGATCTAATGCCCTCTGCAAAACTACAGTGTCCTCGTCTGCCTCTATACGTTTGAAGATCTTACAGTCGTCAGCAAATAGCAACACTTCTACGTCTTTCAGAACTAAATGCAGAGCATTAATGAACATGATAAATAGCAAGGGACCCAGGTGTGATCCCTGTGGAACTCCTGAATAAACCGTAATTTCCCTTGAACATGTATTGAAAACCCTAACATATTGCACTCTGTTAGTTAAATAATTACGGAACCACTCTAATAAAGAGCCCGATATTCCAAAAGTATGTAGTTTAGCTAACAGTAAGGAGTGATTCACCGAATCGAATGCTTTGCTAAAATCAGTATAGATGCTGTCTACTTGATGTTTATTTTCTAAAGAGTCAAGTATATATTGAGTGTAATACACCAAGTTTGCATCTATACTTCTTTTATTCATAAATCCGAATTGCCTATCCGTAAGATGAGGACAAATAACTCCTTTTAATTTATCTATTAACAAGGATTCAAATAACTTTGGAATTACGCTCAATATCGAAATAGGTCTATAATTGGTAATATCGTTTCTATCCCCGGACTTATGGATAGGGGTAATGTATGATGCCTTCCATTCAGTAGGAAACGAACATTCAGACAGCGATTTATCGAATAAAATTTTCAATATCTGAGCAAAGATAAAATTTGAGTTTTTGAGTAGAATAGGAGGAATACCATCCGGCCCTGCGCTCCTGCCAACATCAAGTCCATTTATCCCCGCAAATACGTCCGATAGTGAAAGAACAATCGAGTTAATATTGTATGGAGTCTGATCATCTAGGGATACATCCACTAGACCATTTGAAGGCCTGTAAAAACTTGAAAAATATTCAGCGAACGCGTTGGAGATAGAAATGGAATCATTATACATGACTTGTTGAAAAGTCATTATATTCGGAAGAGTATTAGTATTCTTTTTTGAGTTGACATATCTCCAAAAGTTTTTGGGATTTTGCGTGATGAAATTTTGTATGTTATCATTGTGTTTTTCAAAATCCATTTTCGCTAGTAGTTTGCATCTACGCCTCAAATTAGAAAATAAGGTATAGTAAAGCGGAGAGCAATACTTTTTGTATGCCATGTGTGCTTCCTTCTTTCGAGCAATTGAAGTCTTAAGCTCCTTACTATACCACGCTGGAAATGTTGAACTCCATTTGCGCTTTTTTTGAACAAATTGATCTATACATGTATAAAGATTACCATAAAAAATAGTAGTTAACTCGCAGCACGATAACGAAGAATCAATGAAAAACTCAGAATAGAGATTACACAAAAAGTCCGAGATGCCAGAATAGTTAGCAGATTCGAAATCATAATACCAATCCACAGACTGATCCTCGACAGTGTCTGCTAAGTATTTGTATATCATACATAGAGGAGGATGATAAGCATCGATTTCTACAATCGATTCAGGGGCAAGAGATACCGCATACATATTTGAGTTGGAAAATACCAAGTCTAAAACTACATTACTTTTATTGGTGACGTAGTTATGTTGAACTATGTTCAGATAAGAAAGAGAATCAGATAAAAGTTTAGCGCATGATCTCTCCCTCAGAGTGGCTGAATCTTTAAAAATCGGAACGCACGCATGGTCTATTGTACACCACGAGACATTAGGCAAATTGTAGTCCCCCAGCAACAACCAATTAATTTTACTAAATCAAGAATTAATTTAATTTTTATTTTCAATTTGCAAAAATATTCCTTGAAATATATTAAGAACAACAAAACTTTTACCATCAATCACTACAAACATTTAGGTGTACAGAGTTTGACAATAATAGAACGGTGCAAGATATTTTTAAAAGTATGAAAGTTGTACAAAATTTGTACCTACAACTTCTATATAAGCAACATTCATGTAACTCTCATACTTTTATAAATATTTTCCACCCCCACATTGTTGCCAGACCCTATATACATATTTGGCCGATGTAGATTAGGTAGAAGTAACAAGTTGAAGAGGCAGTAACAAAATTATGAAAACACATAAATTTAGTACATAAAACAATATAAAACTACAATTATTAGTAAGTATGTAGTAGCAATTTATAGAAGCAGCTGGAAAAAAATTAGAAAGGTAAAACAGTCCCGTGAGATAATAATAGCAGGATAAATGGAAGAACAGAAAATAGAGAACATGACAAAACGGTATGAAGATTCAGTTGTTGCACCAATTGATTCGCCAGCTAAATCTCTAAAAAATATAACATTAATGACTATGTGGATACAATTACCGGCTGGACTAATTCAGGGAGACGGTATGCAGTTCTTTAAGTACTTATGGTTAAATTGAAAAGCCAAAATGAGTAACAACAAATTTTTTAATTAACGACAAGTTCATCCAGGTATAATAAAGAATTCGTAAAGTCCAGTAGAATAATTATTCTGAAAAAAAAGCTCAAGACAAGCACAGGTAGCAGTAACAATAACAAAACCACAATGCTAATATTACAGTATAATAATCACAAATTCAGTATCATATCATACAAAGTACAGGTCATCATTTGGTAAACAAAGATTATCATTGGGTAATAAATCTAGGCCAAAATTTAAGGTGCACCTTGTAACACAAACTCGGCTTGTGAGAAAATTAGCTTAAAACACAGATTAAAAAGTACAAATATAAATTATATTAAACACTACAACAGTTTAAAAAGGTGTAATAGAGGTTGACGCAGGCTCCGTGAAAGAAAAACGCCGAGTGCCTTCAGGTACTTAGTTCATGAAGTGAACTGTACACCACAGCAAGAGTCGCAAACTAAAGCCTCCAGAATTCAGACGGCATTCGGCAGGTAACTGTAGCAATCAAATGAAGTACACAACACTGGCTCATGGCTCACAGTATTAAATGGTTTTAAATGAAGGAAAATCAAATCAAAACCTGTAGCTATAAGGAAAAAGAAAAGCCCAAAATAGAATCATGGCACGATAAGCTTCAATCGACTTACCCCAGATCAATTTGAGCAAAGTGTAGAAATGGGTCGGCAAAGCGCTTTAATCCACCAGAATTGGCGCGAGAAGAATTTTCTCGGCATATCGCCAAACATAAACTGCATGCCTGCAAAACCACTCGACAATTCAAAAGGCGCTAAAACTGTTCACCATTACAGCATCAAACGGAAATAAGGACGCCGGGAACAAAAGCCACTTTTATATCGCTGCCCCTGCCGATAAACAAAATGCAAACAGGCAGGGATAAAATATATTTGAATAAAAAAGGGCGCCAAATGCAGCAGTGATCAGAGACTATTAGTGAAAATGGAATTTCCATAGTATGACACCAATATGAGAAAGGAGACATCTAATGACGATACTACACCAATAAAAAAAGAAATAAAAATACATCTTCTACAAGACAAGATGATAAGAGATCTATATCAAAGGAGATTAGATTAAAAATTAAAACGGTTTACATTCAACAGTGTAAGGATACATAATGTAATGATGCCTTTAATTATAAAGGCTTAGTAAAAATATAAATAAACCACAATTTACAAATTAAAATAGATTTAATCTAGAATTTTTGTGTCAATCTCAGGGCTTATTAAAATGATGTTGTAATTAATACTTGCTAAAATAATGGTTTATTGCTCTTTCTATCTTATTCATCTGCAATCAATAAACTAAAGCTACGATCTAGCATGAGAAAAACTCATTTTCACAGGGGTAGGTTCAACACTCAGTATTACAATTACTTTCGAGTAGGGCTTATTAACATGTATGGCAAATGCTCGAATTTGTATCTGACAGCTTTAACCTTAAAATTGACTGTACACAAAGATGATCTGCTGGTACAAGAAACAGCGTGATTGAATTCAAACACCAAAAAATGCTTCAATGTGACGTAATTTCCGGCTAACCTTTTTTGTTTCAAGTGACGTAGGACACGCCAAAACCTACATTTGTTTAGCTTCCTGCACTCTCTAAATTTTTGAACCAATTAGCAAAATCAAAGGATGCTATCTTGATTATAAAACCCTGGATGAATCTATGCAATTGAAACCGTGTTCACGACCATGTACGATGTTTACTCTTGATGAAATCCAAAGCTAGTGGGCCTTCTGCAACGGCTTGCCTCTGAAATTTATCTTGCAAGGGCAGCTCCGATGTCGGCTCGCAGAATGAAGGGACGCCACGGCAATTACAAAATTGGTGACGGCTTTCTGCTACAAATTTCTGCACCTAGGCACTCAGGAGGGACTGCTCCAAACGTAGCACATAAATTTCTAGCTGGCCAATGTCTACTATTCGAAAATTGGCCTTGATGTTAACCGCTCTTGGGGCTCTTGGAAAACTTTAGATCAGTTTAAAATTCCCAATAAATACAAACGTTTAATAAAAGCTACAGTGACAGGAATGAAGTGCAAATGCAAAATTGGAAATAAAGTATCCGAAGAATTCCAAGTCAAACGAGGGTTAAAACAAGGGGACGTGCTGTCACCCACACTGTTCAATCTAGTGTTGGAAAGTATAATAAGAGCATCAAATGTAAACCCAGATGGCACAATATTTACAAAACGAAACCAAATATTAGCGTTCGCAGACGATGTAGCCATCTTAGGAAGAAGACAAGAGGATATACAGGAAATATATAATGAAATAGAACCTACTGGCCGCCTCTGTGGCCTCAAAATTAATGAAAATAAAACGAAACTCATATCAACGCAACGTGGATTACAACAGCACGATCCAGCGAGGGGAATCATAGGAGACCACAATTTTGAAATGGTACAGGAGTTTAAGTATCTTGGAACTGTAATTACTGAAAATAACGATATGAGTAAGGAAATTAAAGCTCGAATTACGGCTGGAAACCGCTGTTTCTATGGCCTGAAACCTATTATAAAATCAAGGTATGTGACAAAAACTGTAAATTGCAACTATATAGATCCTTAATCAGACCAGTGGTATGCTACGGGTGTGAAAGTTGGACTCTGACGAAGAAACATGAAGAACTTCTAAACAGATTCGAAAGAAAGGTATTACGATCAATTTTTGGACCAGTCTTCGATAGAGATTTAAACTCTTGGCGAACAAGAATGATCCACAAACTGAAAAATATGTACAGCGATCAAGATCTAGCTGGATGGATAAAAAAGCAGAGAATTAGATGGCTAGGTCACGTATGGAGAATGTCAGAAACAAGAACAACCAGAAGAGTTTTAGTTAATAACCCAGAAGGACGGCGTTTAAGAGGGCGGCCGTGTGCCAGATGGAAAGACAATGTAACTAGTGACATAAAGCAACTGCAAGTCGGAAACTGGCCAGCCCTTGCATTAGATTGAGATAGATGGAAGGCCGTTGTGGACAAGGCCAAGGTTCTACAAGGACCATAGAGCTGTGTGTGTGTGTGTGTGCGTGTGTGTGTGTGTGTGTGTGTGTGTGTGCACGATGTTTAACCTTGATGAAATCCAAAGCTAGTGGGCCTTCTGCAACGGCTTGCCTTTGAAATGTATCTTGCAAGAGCAGCTCCGATGTCGGCTCGCAGAATGAAAGGACGCCACCGCAATTACAAACTTGGTGACGGCTTGCTGCTCCAAATTTCTGCACCTAGGCACTCAGGGGGGACTGTTCCAAACGTAGCACGTAAATTTCTAGCTGGCCAATGTCTCTACTATTCGAAAATTGGCCTTGATGTTAACCGCTCTTGGGGCGAATCTTCGCGGAGCTGATCCCTTATCACTGGGATGTATCACCACGACAAAAATTACACATACAGATGCTCTGCAGATTGGTGAATATGAAAAATCACTTTTTGGCTCACACAGGAATCTTTAATATGAAAATTTACAACAAACTGGAAGCACCTTTTGCACCCAGCACAAATTTTAAAAGCTTCTTTAGTTATTATTAACAATTGAATGTCTCGTATCCTAGTAACCAAGATTTACAATTGTTTTATGAAATAAGTTATATGTTTTTACTTAAGAACTAAACTGTCTTTTTCTTGGAATTGTCAATCGTAACACTTTACTCTGCTTTTACACAATTAGTTTTTAAATGCAGTTTCACATGAGTTTATTTAGCACTGCACTAATGTTTTTTCAAGCTTTCGTTAGCGTTATCATGCTCTTTGCAATGTTTGCTTCCTTGTACTGCTTTGCACCGTTTCTTTACCGATCAGCTATCTTGCCGTTTACTGACTGATATAATTTTTTATACTAACGCTCTCATATAATTTTTGTAACTACACAAAGCATCTCTGTATCATTTCAAATTCACATTAGTATACTGACGTAACCAAATCAAATCTACCAGCTACATAAATTAAGGTGCGCTTGCCATTCCGAACATCAACTATGAATAAAACGTTAAACGTAACCCTTTTGATTCTGCCTTATCTAATGCTAACCTTTCTCAATCAAATTATAGTTACTGCTAATCATATCATGTACATTTATTAGTGTAAAATACTGACTTGCAATAAATAAAACATTAATGCTGTACTCATTTTGAATTATTCTTTCATTTTCGTGTTAGGCAACCAGAATTGCTGTGGGCAGTAAACCATTGCAATATAAACATATTCTCTCTTCTCTCTTTAGCCTTCCGTCGTCCATGTTTGAACATAGGCCTCTCTCATTTCTTTCCATCTTGCCCGGTTGCTTGCTGTTCTTATCCATGCTAGGCCTGCCGTTTTCTTAATATCATCGTACCATCTTGTACGCGGTCGCCCTCTTCCTCTTTGTCCTAACCACGGCCTCCAGTGTATAATAGTGTTTGACCATCTTTTGTCTGTGTACCTGGCTACATGACCTGTGTAATTCCATTTTAATTTCGCTATTCGTTGAACCACATCAGTCACACCAGTTATGCTTCTTATGCGTTCGTTGCGTATTCGGTCTTTAAGAGAGATGCCTAGCATGAGCCTTTCCATTGCTCTCTGGGTGACTCTTAGTTTGTTGGTTAGTTGTTGTGTTAATACCCAGGTTTGCGCTCCATAAGTTATAACCGGAAGTATGCAATGGTCATAAACTCGTGTCCTAAGATGGATTGGTATTTTTTTGTTTTTTAATACGTAGCTAAGTTTACCAAATGCTACCCATCCTAGTCTTCTCCTTCGTTCAATTTCAGCTGTCTGGTTCTCCTTTCCCAGTTTCAATATCTGCCCCAGGTATATATAGTGATCAACATTCTCCACGGTTTTGGATCTTATTTCTATTCGTGGGTCTTCTTCGCACATAACTTTTGTTTTGCTTAAGTTCATTCGTAGGCCTATTTTATTAGCTTCTGCTTCTAGTTCTGTGAGCATGTAAACATATTAAAGAGTAGAAAAGATCTAAAAAAAATGGTTTAGTACAAAATCAGAAATGGATCTGCAACAGTACCACGAACAAAATAGAACTTTTATGTAGAACAATACATAGGGCAGTACAAGGAGTTTGGAAACCTGGAAGACTATTCAAGGCATTAAGAAGAAACTGAAGAGAAAAGACATATAAATTAAGCGTACAAGAGTTTCTTATACACTGAAGATGCAGGAAACAAATGCAGATTAATTATACTGGAGCATATTAAGAGTTAAGCTCTCTAAAACACAACAGAGCTGCCAGACCAGGGGGCATTGCAACAGAACTTATTAAAACCGTTCCGGCTATACCGGATAGCTTTCAAAAAGCTGTTAATGTAGAATAAATTCCCGATGAGTGGAAGAAAGCTTAGATTCTACATAAGATACCAAATTTGTAACAGGTTACAATGACTGGAAAAACAGGGTATACGATTAAAATACATGAAAAAAAAAACATTTGCCATATTAAATCGTATTATGGTTGGTCGAAACTTCTTAAAAGAAAACAATTCAACTTAACTATTGATGGAGAATTACCGAATTATCAATGTAGAGATCTTACGCAGCATGGACAAATGCGAAATACTTTTTTTTAGTCTAATTCTCAAAATGAGAAAAAATTGATTACACTGACAATTCTAATTAATAAATGTCATTAAAAGTTATTATTCAATTCAGAAAAATGCCGGCACATATTGGAAATACGGATAAGGCGAGAATAATTGCTGATTACGAACCATTTTGAGAATTAGGTCATTACATTTTCTCACTAAATTTATTGTACTCGAAAAAAAATATTTCTGTGGGATATTTTTTGTATTTTATAAACTCAAGCTGGTTTCCTTTTGGCAATTTGACTCAACAAGCTACCAGATAAAAACGCGAGTCCGTAGGACAATTGTTTGTGTTGCTAACAATAAAAAAAAAATGATTGCTACGTCAAGTTTTTTTGCTTCTCTTTCATTTTTCTTCAATAGTTTAAAAAAAACTATTTAATAAAACCTGCTGAATTCAAATTATCATCACCTAAATTATGAAATCAACATTAACACGGTAACGAATTCTACGTTCAAATATTGTCAGTATATTTTGGGACACCCTGTATGTATAATATATACTAAGCTTTGGTACACTCTATTATTGAACATGGAAATGGCTTGACTGCTATCTAGTCCCATTTATAATTGTATATTTGATGAAAGTTTAATCTATTCTAATTTATTATTTGCAGAATCCTTGCTTAATCTGTACGGCACATTTACTTATATTCATTATCAGTGTTTGCTCGCTAAGAAATTACAAAATTTGTTTTCAACTGTGTACTCATTTATACAAAACAAGAAGCAGAGACTGAAACTGAAACATGCTAGTTGCTAAATTGTATATTCAGTACAAAATTAGAAAGATAAATAAGTAAATTTAAGATTTTGAGGCCACTAATGAGAATGTGTCCATAATGTATCACCACTTACCTAATAAAATCAACTAAAATAAAAATAAATACCTTTAAGGAAGCATCGAACATTGCTAGGGAGCAAATATCCAGCCACCAGCCGCAGACGAGGGGCAGGATGCCGATTTCCACTACGGACAGCATTGCGACCTTCACTACAACGTAGCACAAGCCCAAGATTCGCCTTGCTTTGCCCAAGCCGAACAGTGCGGCGATTCTGTGAAGGACCACGAGAAACATGCCCACGATACAGTAGCCCATTAGAGTCGTTAAGAGCCCTTCGAAATGGCTAGCGGCTGCAGGTTCTCGCAGGCCAAACATCGACAGAGCCAAGAGCCCCATGTGGTAGGGACAAAAGGCGAAAATCAAAATGAACAGGGTGTTGAGGGAGATCACCCAGAAGACGTGTTCGAGGAACACTAGCGACCCGTCTAAGCCCAACAGGCGCTCCCATGTTAGCTCCTCGGCTGCACGGTCCCATTCCATGGGAATCCAGTTATTTTCGTCCCCGGCATTACCTGTAGCAATAAGGTTAAATGTAGTAGTGTGACTATAATAAGTTAATAATGAGATTAGATCAAAAATATATTACCGTCAGCATCCTCTTGCGGCTCCACGGGGGCGTTTTCAGGCTGCTGTTCGATTACATTATTATTTAAATTTTCGGCAACCACATTCTCCTCGGGTGGAATTATATTGTTATTAACTCCCGCTGCAGGCGGAGGTTGCTCTTCAGCTGCCGCGGCTGCTGCTGCTGCAGCAGCTGCTAAATTCTCACGCTCTAGCCAATCAGGGCCACCCCCGTGTAAAATTTGTTCCCGCAGCCATACTAAGCCAATAAACGCAAATAAAGTGCAAGTGACGACAAAGCAGCCATGAAATACGTCTGAAGCTAAATTTTCAGTCGATAGCATGTCGAATGGAAGTGAAAAAAATGAATCCAGTGATCCAGCAAACAGGCATCTGTAAATTCGACACGCCGTCAGAGGCACAATCCCCAACCATGCTATCGCAACTAAAGTATAGTGCAGCCAGTATTTAACTGCTGTCGCTACTGAGGATAGCAGGCCCCCAATCACGTCCTTTAGAGGTAGTCGCCGAGGCATGTCGGGGGAGTATATCGGTGTGAAAGAGAAGCGGTGGCCGCACAATTCGCAGTACTCTTTGCGCGAGTATCGCATCCACTGAACGAGACATTCTTGGTGGATGTACTTTATGCTGCCGGTGCATATACATGGGTGGAATAGAGGACGTTCTGCGGCTCCTTCAGAGCGACACACTCTGCAGATGTCCATGCTACTCAAGTCTGGGTCCATCATGTTTGGTTGATGCGACCTATTTAACGGGTTCAGTTTAGAAGTTTTAAAATGTATTTTGGTGTGTACTTACGCTTTGCATTAACAGGTAAGCTGTGTATTTGTAAGATGTAAAGGAATGTCACAGATGCATTATTAGTAGCCACTATGTTTAATTTAAATATGCATAGGCATATAGTCGTCAAATGAGCGAACTATATCACCTTGCGGAAGTTGACGAAGTCCAATCTGTAAGCATCTAATAAAAACGTTTGAGCTTATGTCGTTCTTAAGAGGTAAATGTTAAAATATTTCACAACAGAATACGAGATCACAGCTGATTTGACAATTACACAAAGATCATGCAGATTGGCCAACATCTAATTATAAAAAAAATAGTAGTGGCTGTGTCTCATGTGCCGTCCAAAACTGTGCATTAGCGTTTGCAACAGGAGCTGTAACCGCTTATTGTTGTAATGCTGAATAAAATGGTTTATCTACTCCAGTGGGATAAGTAACGCATTACGTCACTCATTTGACACTATTTCAGTTAGGTAATGAAGCTCATTACATCACTCAGTTATGTAATGGTTTCATTACGCAACTGAGTTGTGTAATGACTTTATTACGTAACTGAAATAGTGTCAAATGAATGACATAATGACATTTGCCTACTAAAATATTTTTGAAAATGACAGATCTGACATTTCTCTTAATGCACTTTTCTCAATTTTAGGCAGTCGTAGATAAAATTTTGTACAATACATGTGTGATAATGCATCATTAATATACTTGTGTGCTTACATAACTCGTGCTACGCACTCGTTTGTAACTTACACACACGTATATTAATGATGCTGATATCCCACTTGTATAGTGAATAACTATTATTTCATACTGATGTCAAAAATTACATTTTTCGAATTATTTATGGTACAAAAAATGGAGCATTAAAATCCTAGTACTTTAAAGTAAAATTTTAAAGTTCAAGTACTTTAAAACTTATTTATTGCATAAAAAATGGAACATTAAAGTCCTAGTACTTTAAAATAAAATTTTAAAGTTCAAGTACCTACTTTAAAATTATACGTCAGTTGTTGACATGAAATTTTAAATAATTTACAACTTTTTATTCAAAATTCATTAAACTTGCAGCATGAAATAAACCGTTGTATTCACCACGAACGAAAAGTGATTTTAAAGTTCCTCGCAAGTAATTCCGTCCTCGGCTGACACCTCAGACGTAAACAACTTTCTCGTCTTTAAAATGCCACTTTTCGTTCTAGATAAATAAACTACTAAAATAATAAAATTAAAATATAAATAACACACAGAGTACTTAAAAGGTAGAATGGTACACAAAATTACATTTTTTACTTAAGGCTCGGCTTTACTTAACCGTAGAATTGTGAAAAATCGTCGATCTTTATTATAATATAAAAATGCTGCTGTGTTAGGTCGATGGCTGACCTTGCTTAGTAGGCGATTTATAAGGGGGGTGCCATACAATATTCTACAAATTTTAAATTACAGTCTTGTAATTAACAAAAAATAGAAAAGCAGTTTTTAGTTGTAATTTCTTTAGCTTTGGGCAAAAGTATTAAATTTTATATTGGGATGTAGCTGCTGTAATTATCTAGGGAGGTATTACATAGTACAGTCAAAATAGTGTAAAAATACCATTGACCTGGGAAAAATTGCAACACAAATGATTCTTTTTGCATTATACTCTGAAAAGTGTGTATTTTAACATACTCAAAATCCCCATTAATCCCGGCCCGGGAAATCAGTCAAAATCTAAGATGGCCGCTGAATTTTTCGATTTTTGTCTTTTTTTCTCTATTTTGCTGTATTTATTGCCGTAAAAAAGATAATGTGCACTTAAAATAGGTACTTATTATGTACTGAAGCCTGCCACATCATACTTTTGAATTACTTTCATACGTATCGTTATAGTGTCCGCCAAAAAATCGGCATAATATGGGAAAAATATTATTTTCGATTTTTCAAAAAAACTTTTTACGTCAATAATTTGTCTAAAAACCTATTTAGCCTCTATCATATATACGGAGTGACTTTTGCCGATAATGCTGACCGGATTGCACGACCTAGTGCAATCTGGTCAGCATTCTCGAAGCAAGGAACTATGCACGCAGTATATTTTGCGTGACTATTGCTTGAATCGATTAAAAAGACTAACAAATCATCATTTTAATGAGTAAGGTGGAGTATTGCCGATAAGTTGTTATATAACAATAATTATCGACGCAAGCTATTTTTGATTGGTTGAAAGTTCAAAAAGCGAGTGCGATCATTGGTCAAATGACATCGTTCGACAGATGTATGCAAGAGTCTACGCAATTACTATCTATATCATATAGCACACTTGATGAATTATTAATAGCACGCATTAATATACATTGCAATTCATTAGAAATTACATTTTTTTCGAAAATTGGGCAAATATTTGATTCTACTGGCTTAGGTCCTTTGCAGAAATATTTATACGTATTTTCACTATTTAAGGAGTGTTTATAGTTACCCAAAGTATGAGGAGTGCCGTTGATAATGTTTTCTTTTAAATATTTTATTTTCGCAGGCAAAGGTATGTTTTCATCTTTTCCGTTTTATAGCTTCAACGATGGCTGTTTTAAATCTTAGAATATTGCCTTTAATAAAATATTTAATTTTTGCATCCACCTTCAGTCGTTTTAATAAATTGTTAATGCGCTGCCAAAATTACGTAGAATGTGATTTCGACACTCAAATTTTTCAATAAAAAAGTTATGGCCGTACGGTTTGGGTTTCTATTTTTTTTTTCGTACACATTACTGTCCTCATCTCCAATAACGCCTGAGTATTTTAGATTGTGCAATGTGCATTTCTAGGGAAGATTTAAATCCATCTAAAATAATAGATGATTCAATAGACATCGATGTGACTGACCAATTTTTGTAACATTGGTGTTGTGGTATATCTTCATTGTTAGGTAGTACTTTTCGATCTATCACAGAAATACGAGCACTTGTTTTTTATTCCAACAAAATAGCTATTTATGCAACAAGTGCTAAAAGTCGACGTTTATGCGCGAGACATGAAAATTATGAAACTCAGCCTTCGGCTTCGTTTCATAATTTTTATGTCTCGCGCATAAACGACTTTTAGCACGCGTTGCATACAATATTTTATCTACGACCTTAATTTTACCGTTATTAATCCATAAATATCGATTTAAGAAAGGTTCGCATCTGCGACGCTGCGTCATAATGAATAGTAGCCTACGCCGCTGGCGATTGTTTGGCCACGCCCGTGCTGTCAAGGTGAGTTACGAAATGTAATTATTGATACTCCACATATGACTGTATTCATTACATAACGCTTTAATTATTTCAAAAACGCTTTACCTGTAACGCAAGAAGCAACTAGAATAGCTTTACAACTTCACTTGCAGTTCGAAATTGTAGTTTTGAACCTCGCTTCACTTTTAGCACATGTGCTAAAAGTAAACAGCTGATTTCTTTAAACACGGTAAACTATAAAACGTCACTTTTAGTGAAACAAGCTAGCGCTAAAAGGCCTACTTTTAGTAGTGGTCGTAGATAAAATATTTTAATGGTTTTAGCTCCCATTGTGCAAGCTGCACCAGAAAGAGCAATGTAGTCAGATTTATAAAACCGTTTTGCCCACTTTCAGTCCACAATGACAGTAGTAACAGGTATTACATCTTCACCAAATTCGCCAACTTCTATTGACAGTTTGTGTTACTCAGCACCTGCCATTAATATTTCATCTCAGCAGGTCTTGTCTTTAACTTTTTGTACGTCACTTTAATCTATACAACGAGTCCATAAAGTTTTGCACAAATTCATTTAAAATTCAGATATTTCATTATGTGAAAAACGCTCGAACATGTCAATTAGTATTTTTAGTTGCGTATTTTTTAAAGTAAAAAGTTAGTATACAGAGTATCCCAGGTAAGAGATATGACGTCATGTAGGTTTTTTAAATGGAACACCCTCTATATTGTGCCATTTTCGAATTCTACGTTAAAAACTGAACAATTTTTATATAACCAACTATATCTCTAAATTCAGTGGTTTTCGAAATATTGACGTTTGAAAATATTGATATTGTTTTTTCTAACTTCTGGTCAAAAAATTGACATTTCTGGTTGAATCGAAAAATAGCATCAAGTGATAGCTCATAGAAAGCTGAGATATTAAAGTGTGAAATCTTCAATGTTCAAACGTTAATATTTCGAAAACCGCTGAATTTGGAGATATAATTGGTTATACAAAAAGTGTTCAGTTTTTAACGTAGAATTCGAAAATGGTACAATATAGATGGTGTTCCATTAAAAAACACCTACATAACGTCATATCTCTTACCTGGGATACTCTGTATACTAACGTTCTACTTTACAAAATGCACATTTACAAAATGCACACCTAAAAATACTAATTGACATGTTCGAGCGTTTTTCCGATAATAAAATATCTGAATTTTAAATAAATTTGTGCAAGACTTTATGGACTCATTGTATACAATCGTCTTGTGTTAGTAACGCAAAAACTCGAGAACGACTTGACTGATTTGGATGATTTTTTTGTTTTGTTCGTCTTACCCCCGAGGTGGTTTAGCAAAAAAGAAAATTCGAAAAAATCCAAAGGGAAAGCCGGAAAATTGGAAAATATCGAAAGTGTGTTTTTCTATACACTGTAGGAGTTTCTATTTGCAGTCATACTTTTATGATTCTGTGCTTAATGGTTTGAAGGGTTTTCCCCATCATGTCATAATCCAAAACAACGTTTGCCGGGTCAGCTAGTACTTGATATAGGTTTTTGTAGAAGTTAACGGTATATCGAATGTTGCACATTTAACTGACTGTTCACAGAATAAATTAAACGTCAAAATCATGCAAATACTGAAAAATATATGTATCGTACTTAGTTGAGTTTGATGTTTTAGAGGTGATTGAAGGAGAGGCATCTTCTTTCGAAGTATTGTATTTATACAAATAGTCCTGAAACCTTGTTAATAAACCTTTTATTAATATCAGAATTAGTTTGCTTTGGTATGAATTACTAAATATTTCTGACTATTCAACACTATAACATATAAGCCAATCACATTGCAGACATTTGCTTTTTTCAACCAATAACAGCAGTATATCACTGAATATTGGGCACCATGCAAAATATTCACAAAACAATGTACGTACTCAAAAAATAAATAGCCTTGTTGCGAAGTATCGCTTAGCAACGATGTTCTGTCCTTAGCGATATCGCTAGGTTACGTAACACTAAACCTCAACAAACTGTGTGGCTTGTTTTAAAAATTTTAAAATGCTGTGTTTTGGAAGTATCCCGCTGAATTTAATTGAGAATGAATAATTATATTAATTGTTAGATTATTTTTCAATAAAGTTAATCGTTATGTATTAATATTGTTAAATAGTCGTCCCAAATACCACTCGAAGTGGATATATTTTTTTAAAATATTTTGCCATTTCCATAGAAATTATTGCAAATTTCACTCAACAAAATAACATTTAAATGTCACTCGCCTTCGGCTCGTGACATTTTTTATGTGATTTTGTATCGTGAAATTTAAACGCAATAATTTACATGGAAACGACAAAATATTTGTCAAAAATATATCCACTGCTTGTGGTATTACCCTTGATTAGTACACTTAACTGTCACATGATATCATTCAATGAGAATCATGCATTTTTTAGAAAATCGAACACTCTCCAACTTATTACCTGATACTCACCCTTGTGATGCTTATCGACCCCGTGAATGGTGTGATAATTAGAAATAGACATGCAAGAAACACGCAATTTGAGTTTTTTGTGTTATTAGATTAATTTTAAATCATAAGTCATATACGGGTTTCGTGTAATAATCTTCAAAATATAAACGCTGGCAACACACAGATAATTTGTCTCGTGCCAAGAGTCATCGCTCGTTGCCCTTAGAAAACTGTCCTCGGGCAACCCTTGGGACAGTTTTCATTACATCCAGCACTCGACCCGTGGCGTCTGCAAAATTATCGTTAAGGCTGTCTCGCCCTTGTTATACCTATTACTAATGATTATTTCTCCAAGAAGCATAAGGTCTGTACAAACACTTTCCATTCAAAGTAATAACGCTACCAAAGTAGGTGATTTTTCATACAGTTAAAGCCAGTATTGATCGCAGAATATTTAAATTTTGATAAGTTTAGTGATCCCATATCGTATAAATGGGATTTGATTGTTAATAAAATAACTAAAGTTTCCAAATGTAAAATGTCATTCCAGCCAAAATTTCCATTTGAACTCATAAACAAGTAAGTACATATTAGAGATATAAACGCAATTTTGTTACCTCTAATTTCTCATGTCGATACAATATAACAATACAATCCCCTCAGCGCTAACAAGGCTGCAAACCTACTGTTACGATTTATCTTCTGGGTTATTAAAAATTATACGCCGCTTCTTGTTTTAAGCATTTATTTACAGCAATTTAACTTAATGATTTAACAAAGACACAAGAACTATTAATACGGAACACAAATTATCTATACACTAACAGGAACTATTTCTAACAACAAATACACTTTATTTATTTACACACGACTTAAACACGAATGATTTATATGGCAAGCTTCTCGCACTTCAAAGCTAGATTCGGACTGTCTGTTTTTCCCGCTGTGCTTGCTTATATATTGCCGGATAATTCCTTCTGGAAACTTAGCGGTTTCACTCAATTATTCTAGCAAATGCTGACGTGTCGCGCGCATTAATCACCGAGGTCGTTCTCGAATGATCTGGAAGCTGACTCATCTGTCTGCACGTGATCTGCCTCGAAGGTCGTTACACTGCCCCCGCCTTAGGTCGTTCTGTCCCAGAACCAGTTGCAACAAGTGCCTGTCCTCTCACTCTTGTGGGGGTTCGATGGCGGTATTTGCAGGCGGTGCCCTTCTTACACACGGACTGGCTGAAGAAGTAGCAGTCCACCGTGGGCTCAATGCTTCGCAACGGGCTGTAACAGCAGACCTCGATCTGGATACCGGTCCGGTCAAAGACTACTTTCAGCATGTTGAGTACAACCCTCCAGTCCAACGAATCCAGGCCGCATCCTATTTTGGCACCGCTAGCCGGGTTTCGCCGTTCTTCACCATCTGCTCCTTTATTGGCGACAACAGGGAGATCAAAATAAACTCGATCATGAGAGCCATTGAAAACAATAAAACTTTGCAGCATGCTTTTGAAGCATATCTTTCGTGGGCTTCCGCGATCAAGTTTAATTTGGATAGCTCTGTATCAAAATATGACATTTGAAAAGATTTTTCTGTAATTTTTCCTAATATAATGACATTTTGTTGTTTTCAACGTCAAAATAATGCATATATTCGCACTAGTTGCAATATGAGATTTCATATTAACACTATTGGTAATATGAAAATTTAGAACAACTTTGTAGATATAAGTAAATTTATTTAGTATAAAAATTAATATGACTCAAAATTACAGAAAATCTTGTATGCAACACATTGCAAAATTAGTGGTTTTCACACACATGTTGCCCAACTTGCTAGCGCTCGTAGGGCAAACTTCACGTCTAGTGTGAAACAATTCCTTTTGCAACTTGATACATAAATAGCTATTAAAGTAACTATTGAAAGCAATGCCTAATTTATGATAGTTTTGTATTGCTTGCATTTGTTTAGTGCATATAGGTACAGCCCTGCAATATCGACTGCGCGGAAAAATGTCGTTAGTCATGTAGACGAATCAATCTTTTGTATACCGTTAGCTTATATACTAAATTTATGTTTTTTAGCTACTGGATTAATGTATTGCAGTGGTATTTAGCCCTCTACTCAGCTCTGGTAGCAATGCAAAGAAATTAAAAATAATGTCACTAAAGCACATAGTTGAGGTAATGCATACAACTGAGAAATTCCGTATAATTTATCAAATCATAACCACAATGGCGAACTTGGCCATTAACATTGAAAGTAATTGAATTAATAGAAAAGTATTGAAGCTCAATTTTCATGTATTGGAGTCAGTAAAATAATTTTAAAACATAATATAAAAGGTTTGGGCAATGTAGAAACAGAACCTGAAAATTTGTTAAAACTGGCACAATAGTTCAAAATATGCACAGCTTAAAATTAAGCGTTAGCTATTAAAATAATAATTACATAAAGACGTGTGTTATGAGATTTTTAAAATAAGGTAAGAGAAGAGGATAAATGAATGGATCATGGTGCAATAGAGCACAATCCAGAAGAAAATTCGGAAATAAAACATGCAACCAAGATTAATATAAAAGTTGGGGAAAAGGACACATTATTTAATTAATAAAGAAAATCACACATTAATAGGAAATGAACAAAGTTAGTGTAAATAGTTAATCAATAGAGTGACGTGCGCTACAAGACAATTATAATAAAACGAAGTGAGAAGAATTTGAAAAACATTTATTTTAGTTGTTAGAAATTTCAAAAAACAATTGAAATAAAATTTTTCTTGACATGCCAGTTTTTGCTCTACTAATTTATTAAGTTTTCTCATAGTAAACATAAAAATATTGAGTTTAAAATATCACCAGTGTGTAGAGAAATTTGTGCTGCACCAGTGAGAGTAAAGGTGGCGATTTCTACGATATAAAAATAATTTTCGTCGGCCACCTCCTCCGATTCTAGCATCCCGAGCAAGTGTTCTGCGGCTTTCCAGAGGCTGATATAGGGTACCAGCAGGTCCGGCCGAGGTCTACAAGACTCCGCACATCCTTATCAGCATCCAAGGGGCTCAACAAACAGCGCAGGCACTATAGAAGAGGTCTCCGAGGCAGCATCCGAAAGGAAGTAAGGTTAGTGCATTTGCCAAAATTAACCGGCGCAAAAATCAGGGAAAGTAATACCTTACCTAAAACACGAGCTGCGGAAGCTAAATCCAGCTATTGTTCCTGTCCATGAACAGCTACGTCTTCAGGATTTCCATTTTAAGTCCAAATTTTGAGGTTAAGAATAACAATTGCATGGAAGCGTCCTTTTGGAACAAGTTAATCGCCGTTTTAACCTGGAAAACAAAAGAGCTTAGTGACGCCGATTGAAGGCACGAAATTAAAAACTTACCTGATCAAATTGCTCATTAAAGCCTTTTAACAATTCATTTCAAAACGCAGGCGGACAGCGTAAGTTGAATTATGTGGGTCAGTTTATCACCACTTTTGCAGTGGCGTCCGAGCAAGTTTTTAAAATTCGATTGAAATTAGGAACCCAAGACCTGAGATTTTGAGTTTCATGTGTACTTTATCTGAGCTAGCAATTTATTATTAACAGATGGATGCATTATCAATATAGGGCAAACTACTATAGCGAATATTATAAATTGAGTGGTATTTAACAGTCTACCAAATTTACGAACCTTTTCGTACAAAAAATACTTTCGTTTCCCAAAAATAGTAAATGCTCACCAAAATTAAGAAAATACATAATCTTAGAGCGACAACCAAAAATTGACATCATGCTAGTCTCTTATATTATTTGTTCCTAAAAATAACTTTCGTTGACTAAAAATGCTAATGTTCACCAAATTTTATTCCGCATGAAATTCTAACATGAATACCCAGATATTTAATTTTCGTCAGCGTCGTATATTACTTAGCATTTAAAAAACACTATTTCTTGGCAAAAATACACAATTTTTACTATATTTTATACCACATTCAATTTCAAAGTATACTCAGATTTATATTTCTTGTTGGCCTAAATATCACTTATAAGAAAAAATCTATCGTGTTTTATTAGGTCTTTATTAATGGGGACATAGAAATAAAGTCTGAAGAATTCTTGGAAATAAATCAATATCTTTATATATATATATATATATATATAATTCTTCTGTACGTCTGTACGTAACTGAACTCTTCCTAACCGGCTGGACCGATTTTGATGAAATTTTTTGTATTTAAGTGGGTCCCTGGATGGTTTAGATTTACAATTGGACCCGGTAAGTGGCGCTGCAATTGGGTCCTAGGTAGAGTCCCTGTATATATTAAACTAATATTATATACAGGGACTCTAGTCCTAGGCAATTAAAAAAAAATTGACAAAATTTCTTTTTAATTTTTTTAAAGATTTCCAGCATATCAAAACATATAACCTCAAAATTTCACCACCCCCAATATTTTTTAAAATGAAAAAAAATGGAAAATTCGAATACCGAAAAAACGTTTGCTGAACCCACTGATAGCAGGCAGCGGACAGGACAACGTCTGTCGGGTCCGCTAGTATATATATAAAAATATAACACAAATTTCACAAAAGAAAATTGAAAATTAAACTTAGTAAGTTTCTTCATACGGCAATACACTGGTTACACTCACTGTAAAAGATACCAAACACAGAGTGCGGCTGCAAACTGAAGCCTGCAAGAAGTTTGTCTGGATCTGGAAGCGACAAGAAGAGATGCTCGAGCTTATTTCATTTTTGGAGTAACAGAATAATTATTTGACGCACAAGTAGTTTTTTCGAAAAAGACTAAATATAAATAGGTAGCGCAAATATTTATTATGTACAGCACGGACGCGTAACTTGAGCGTTCTAAATTTGGTGAACATTTAGTAAAATTGCTAGACATATGGAATTTAAAATGTAAGCAATGGTAAAACAATACGCAACATTGCTATTTTAGTGATGCTGTTCTCATTTTCCGAAGTTTAATAATTTGGGTTCCATTACGATTATTTGATGTTCATTAAATTTTTTGGTGAACAGCGCTAGGGATGTATGGTTTAATTTGGTGTACATTATATTTGATCCCTTATAAATTGGCCAACCCAGAAATTAATCAGTCGAAGTTTGATTTTTTCGAAATCAAAAATATTTTGTGTGGTGGACTTTTGATTGAATTTATTTATCAATCATATCATAACAATATCTCATAAGCCATTGCAGTATATTACGTTTACACATATTTTGTATTATCATATTTTTCGATTTTTTTAACACTTAAAGTAACATTTTATGTAATAGATAATACTTCTAAGTCGATCTTCTTTTGGCATATATTTAACTTTTTGGTAGTGTAAAATAGACTAGAGTACCAAATGAATTCAAAACACTAAACAATTTAGTGCATTTTAAGCAAAAAACGTGCTGTCGAAATTATGGCATGTGAGACCCAGCCTGTTAAATGGTGTGATTTTCAAACTACCAGTCAATTGGAGGGTTAAAAAACAAAAATTACTAACAGATCTATCAAGTATTTTTGAAGATTGGGAAACCTAACTTAGAAAGTTACATTTTCAAACGCCAATATTTCCGACATTTTTGGATAATCCGCAAATTGTATTGCATAAATATCTTTAGTGTAACGTTCGTTTACTATTTTGATTATATAAAATGTTCGGCATTAGTGGCTAAATTCTTTACCAGATCCAAAGTTTAGTCAAAAGTGCCAGATTTAAATCGCGCAGGCGCAGTTGATAAAAAAGCGCAGCTGCTGACATCTGTGGATTGTGAGTGTAATCTACAACTTTGTTATAAAAGTTAGGGATTTTTGCTGTTTATGCATGTGCCATTGTTGAATGTGTTTACGTTTTTTTATAATCATTGCAGCCGAGCCTTGAAGGTAATATTTTATAAATATTATTATTAGCTATATTAATACCCACCAGAGAATATTTAAAATAGGTTGCACAGATGTTTATTTTTTAAAAACAGAAAACCGGCATAATTCCTAACCTCAAATTTCGGCAAAAGGAAAATAAAAGAAAAGCCCAAAAATTATCTGCAAAGTTATATTTCTCAGTATAACCAGTGTATGTAGCTACTGCAATAATATGGCTTTTCTTAAAATAATAAATATAATAAATTAGATAGAGTTATGTACATATTATTGTATTATTAAATTATTCCTCTGTAGTACTGTACAGTGTGTCCCAAATTGGACACTTTTGATAGGAAACATTCATTTCTAGAGGAGATAGTAAAAAACTAACTTACATGTTACGGGCTCGTTTTTTGTGTAAAAATGAATGGCGAAAACCGCACATCGATATCTTGATCGCTTTAAAAGATACAGGGTGATTTTCAATTTGGTGCATTTTTGACTTACCCCCGTAACTTGCTTATTTGTGAATATTTTATGTTTCTGCAAAAACATTCTTAAGGCACTTTTTTAAAAAGAATCGAATGGTATGCTTAGTGTTTTTGTAAAACAAATGGCGGGGAAGCTGTGACATACACTTTCATTTTTACTTATGGTAAATTTTTGACTCACCCCCGTAACTGGCTTATTTGTGAATATTTTGTGTTTCTGCAAAAACATTCTTAAGGCACTTTTTTAAAAGGAATCGAATAGTATGCTTAGTGTTTTTGTAAAACAAATGGCGCGAAAGCTGTGACATAAACTTCTATTTTTATTTACCATAAGTAAAAACAAAAGTTTATGTCATAGCTTCCCTGCCATTTGTTTTACAAAAACATTAAGCATACCATTCGATTCCTTTTAAAAAGGTGTTTTAAGAATGTTTTTGCAGAAACACAAAATATTCACAAATAAGCAAGTTACGGGGGTGAGTCGAAAATGCACCAAATTGAAAATCACCCTGTATCTTTTAAAGAGATCAAGATATGGATGTGCAGTTTTCGCCATTCATTTTTACACAAAAAACGAGCCCGTAACATGTAAGTTAGTTTTTTACTATCTCCTCTAGAAATGAATGTTTCCTATCAAAAGTGTCCAATTTGGGACACACTGTACAGTGCACAGGTCCTTATTATGTTATTATTAAAATATCTCTCTATAGTATTGCACAGGTACAATTTCAATTACATACGTCTCTATATTTATAAATCAATTCAACACATCTGATTCAATCCAACATAATAATTTTCATTGCTTGCTTGCTTACTTGCTTGACGCCACTTTGAGAGCGGACCCGTGGGCCAAATTGGCTAATTTTGGTGTCAATCGACTCAGGGCGACGCAAGTAAGCCAGTAGTAGGTGTTACGGTCTTAAACTGCCTTTACGACACCGCACCGGCTCATACAATAACGAAACGGCCGGCGCGTGCCGTAAGGGACGAAATCGGGACGAAAGTTCTCCTTGGGCCGCTACCCAGCCGCAACAAGTTAGGCCGAGCTAGACTTTCAGTAGAGATGGGCGGGTCCTTTAACGAGATTATCTGAGGGTAACAGCCAGAAGGTCGGTAACTAACGGAAAAATAATGAGGGCGCTACCAAGCCTGTCTTAACCCGACTAACCGGGCCTGGGCGGTTAGACGGGAGCGAAGTATTCAAGATACTCCGTCGATAAGAATTCTCATGAGCTGCAAGCTCAAATGACAATTTCGTAATCGCAAATACTGGAATGGTAATATTGGGACTCTTTGGGCCGAGACTGCGCAACCACTGGACCTACCTGCACGCTCTGATCTCTCACGTCTCGCCGTACACCAATCTTTACACTGTAAAAGGCGCTATCTGAAACAAAGCATGCACAGGTCGAATAGGAATAATACGTCCCTTAATTAAATATGCGTCTATTGGTCGATAACTACATCTGGGCAGCAAATCGTGCCGCCAAGCTTATGTTACTTCTTACGTTAAGCACCAGCTGATGGACGCGCTATGCTAGTAAACAACACACTATGGGTGGCCGGCCGCAGTGGGCTCGACACTTTACATATTAGAGTACAGTTTAGAAATACGCACTCCGGAAAAGGGCGCGTTAGGGCGCGTTAACAGACGCCGACCTGCAAAGGCAACGGGAGCAGTGTAGCTAGCAGCAAAGCACGACGCCGCACAAATGCGCGACGAAATAATTGAAGGCCTAACTCGTTAGGCAGCGGGGCAGCGTGACTGCAATATTTGACCAGGAAGAGGGGCTAACATAGCCTCACTAAAGCATGCGAATTTGGAATAGTTGCCAGCCCCTGCTACGTCGCCCACGCAGTCGTTAACACCTGATAAGCAAAGCACAAAGCCCTCGCAAACATAAACAAAGAGCTCGAACAGATTAGGGCGCGCCAGGCTCAGCACGGCGAGGCGTTGATTCCATTTAGGTATTAATCGGTAATAGCGAAGCTCGCGCACCTAACGTTACTGAATTAAAAGTTAGCACAAACGTAACACCAAAACATAGGCGCAGAGTTCTTTAGCTATTTAGGCGATGAAACGCGAAACTCGCGCACATGAACTTACTAGTAGGCTACCAAAGTAGCGTCTTGAAGCATGGTGGCCTCAAACCGGCATTAAAAGCCGCGACAAGCAAGCAAGGGGGCATGCATCCGCCCACACAAAGTTGAGCACAAAAGCACCACCGCTCGCACAAGCGACAGTTAATATGTTTAAATGGTTGTAATTACAAATACCTTAGTCCGTAGACGGTCTATGAGAGTTGCGTGCTGTCAGTTGGCAGAAGGCGGCAGCCTGTGGCAGCTAAATCGCCAAAACACGGCATCTGGGGTAAACGGGCTGGAATCCGCCAAGATGGCGGCGTTAGGAAGCTCTCCTGAGAGCACACTTACGGCGGCAAAGAGGCCACTTCGTCCTGCCTAGAAAGATCCTCGAAAACAGCGAGTAGAAAAGGGAAAGCCCCCTTTCTCACAAACGCAGAACTGGCCCCGTGAAGCCCATCACACACCCACGCTTTGACGTCAAGACTTGCCACTCGCACAATCACACGCGACCTCTTAAAGGATGGCATATTCGCTGAAACAGCACGGGAAATAGGAAGGCTTTCACAGCAACGGTACTAACAAACAACGGCAATTTACACAACATTCGCTGAAACAGCACGAGACGGGAAAAACAGGCTGGCGTCCCCGCCATGGCGGGAACGCCGTGAAACGGCACACTCTGAGACCTCCTTGATCAACGGCGTGAGCTGAACTGCCCAAGCAAGCAGTGTTACGACCCCTGCAGTGGCGTGAGCCAAAACGGCGTTACCACGTGACTCTCGACAGCCAATGGCGATGCGCTCCATAAAACAAATAAATTCCGGTAACAAAGACAGCCAATGGCGAGGCGCCTCACGGCGTGATTTCTAGAAGGTTCGGAATTCTTGCGAGCGATAACACCCGGCTGCCAAAGTACCAGCAAAGGGGTGCTCCAACTGACGCGAAATATTGCGTTTGGGGCCTAATATGTGCAAAATCATTATTATGGAATTAGGCGATGGAGCCAAATAAGCAACTAAAAGGGTTTAGCATACGGGCACGCTGCCCTAAAGCCTAGGTGGCTAATTAAAATACACAAATGACCTGACACTCCCCTTACTTGAAAGAGAGTTTCCGAAGTCTCTTAAAATCAACGGGGCATTTTGGCTGCGGCGCCCCGAGAACTCAAACGAAAACGCAACAACGAAAAACGAACAAAACAAAAAAAAAACATTCGATACGAAACAGTGCACCCCCAAAGGGATTACGCACACTGGCCACCAGATAGGGTGCAAAGGTGGGAAGAGAGAAGAGGAAGAAGGAAGACTGGATACGCCAGTAGAAAATGCGTAAATTTGGTCTAAATCGGGTAAAAATACGTCTTACACCTGTGGACACTTTCGACCAACCGTTCCAAAAGAACAGAGGGAAGGGGGGGGGTATAGAAATGGAAGTCCAAACTCCCACCCAAGGGTTACCTGAAGAGGGCACGCTGCGCGTCACGAGATCGGCGCATTGTGTGGATCCCACAACTGGTATGAATACCCAAGGGAAGAGGATGAACAACCAAAAAGGGGAAATGGTTGTGACAGCAACTGTCAAAATAGTCATGATCAGTAATAGGAAAAACTCAGTCCACCGAAATCCTCAATCGATGCCGATGCCGGAGCCAAGTCGACTATTAAACCGCAAAGCGCGAGCTCGAAAGTGACTCCAACACCGAACACCAAAAGAAAATCCGGAAGAGCCAAGTCTCCAAGGGTGTAGGCGTTCGATGACGCATGCCCAATAAATCCTTTTCAGAACTCCATGCGGCCCAAAGGGACTACCTTACGACGACAGGGTTCGCACGAAATAAAATGACCAGAAACACGCTCTCTTTATGTAATCCCACATAGGTGGTTGAAAATGGCGACGGCCAACGGTACGGTAAAAGAGCGCTAGGCCACGAAAACAACAGGGCATCACTACATAGAAAAACTCAAAAATCTGTTGAACACTCAAACACTATACACTTAAGAAACCTTATGCGAACAACCGGGCCCTGGTGTCACACAAATCTCAAAAGCTTCAACGAAACTGTTCACAAAGAACACGATACGTGACAACATGACGTCATCAGACAAAAAGGGTACGATAAATGACAACAAAACGTCAACAAGTACGAAACATTCCGACCAGCGGTAAATACTCGTTAAATGCTAACGGTAAGTGTACAAAACACTACTATAACTGTTAGGGGTGTCCACGAAGAAGTCGGTAAACAAAGTTGGGCGGTACATGATAATAATGAGAATGAAATAAAAAGTCCAATGAAAATAACTACGCCAAACCAACTAGGAAGATGGCCTGAGGGACGTAATAACCGCACGAGCGAATCTCCCCAAGCACACCAACAGCACACCATAACTTATCAACAAACCCAAACACGGTAATGAAGGTGAAAAAGAATTCCAACCTGCTTACCAAAAAATCAACTCGGTACAACACCAAATGATTGAGAAAAAAATTGTCAAAATCGGTAATAATCAACGTCAAAATCGATAAACCTCGCTAACGTGAACGTCAAAATCGATAAACGTCAGTTCGGTACAACAAAAGTGTCAATTTAGCCCAAGGCTAAACAATGTAAGCGACAGGGAGTCGAAACTCCCAACTAAGCCTTCGAAAAGACTTAAAAAAACAAAGCGAGGCCAAGCAAAGCAAGGCCAGCGCAGCCAGAAAGGCCAGAACAGCCAACAAAAGCCTAAAGGCCTGAAAAGCCTCCAAAAGCCTAAAGCCCCACGAATTGGGCGTCAAAAAGCTAAGACGCACAACGGAGGGGCTTAACGAGAAGACCAAAATCAGAAAAAAACAAGGCCACACGTTGGGATAGCCAAAAAGCTTGTTACGGTCTTAAACTGCTTTTACGACACCGCACCGGCTCATACAATAACGAAACGGCCGGCGCGTGCCGTAAGGGACGAAATCGGGACGAAAGCTCTCCTTGGGCCGCTACCCAGCCGCAACAAGTTAGGCCGAGCTAGACTTTCAGTGGAGATGGGCGGGTCCTTTAACGAGATTATCTGAGGGTAACGGCCAGAAGGTCGGTAACTAACGGAAAATAATGAGGGCGCCACCAAGCCTGTCTTAACCCGACTAACCGGGCCTGGGCGGTTAGACGGGAGCGAAGTATTCAAGATACTCCGTCGATAAGAATTCTCATGAGCTGCAAGCTCAAATAACAATTTCGTAATCGCAAATACTGGAATGGTAATATTGGGACTCTTTGGGCCGAGACTGCGCAACCACTGGACCTACCTGCACGTTCTGATCTCTCACGTCTCGCCGTACACCAATCTTTACACTGTAAAAGGCGCTATCTGAAACAAAGCATGCACAGGTCGAATAGGAATAATACGTCCCTTAATTAAATATGCGTCTATTGGTCGATAACTACATCTGGGCAGCAAATCGTGCCGCCAAGCTTATGTTACTTCTTACGTTAAGCACCAGCTGATGGACGCGCTATGCTAGTAAACAACACACTATGGGTGGCCGGCCGCAGTGGGCTCGACACTTTACATATTAGAGTACAGTTTAGAAATACGCACTCCGGAAAAGGGCGCGTTAACAGACGCCGACCTGCAAAGGCAACGGGAGCAGTGTAGCTAGCAGCAAAGCACGACGCCGCACAAATGCGCGACGAAATAATTGAAGGCCTAACTCGTTAGGCAGCGGGGCAGCGTGACTGCAATATTTGACCAGGAAGAGGGGCTAACATAGCCTCACTAAAGCATGCGAATTTGGAATAGTTGCCAGCCCCTCCTACGTCGCCCACGCAGTCGTTAACACGTGATAAGCAAAGCACAAAGCCCTCGCAAACATAAACAAAGAGCTCGAACAGATTAGGGCGCGCCAGGCTCAGCACGGCGAGGCGTTGATTCCATTTAGTTATTAATCGGTAATAGCGAAGCTCGCACACCTAACGTTACTGAATTAAAAGTTAGCACAAACGTAACACCAAAACATAGGCGCAGAGTTCTTTAGCTATTTAGGCGATGAAACGCGAAACTCGCGCACATGAACTTACTAGTAGGCTACCAAAGTAGCGTCTTGAAGCATGGTGGCCTCAAACCGGCATTAAAAGCCGCGACAAGCAAGAAGGGGGCATGCATCCGCCCACACAAAGTTGAGCACAAAAGCACCACCGCTCGCACAAGCGACAGTTAATATGTTTAAATGGTTGTAATTACAAATACCTTAGTCCGTAGACGGTCTATGAGAGTTGCGTGCAGTCAGTTGGCACAAGGCGGCAGTCTGTGGCAGCTAAATCGCCAAAACACGGCATCTGGGGTAAACGGGCTGGAATCCGCCAAGATGGCGGCGTTAGGACGCTCTTCTGAGAGCACACTTACGGCGGCAAAGAGGCCACTTCGTCCTGCCTAGAAAGATCCTCGAAAACAGCGAGTAGAAAAGGGAAAGCCCCCTTTCTCACAGATGCAGAACTGGCCCCGTGAAGCCCATCACACACCCACGCTTTGGCGTCAAGACTTGCCACTCGCACAATCACACGCGACCTCTTAAAGGATGGCATATTCGCTGAAACAGCACGGGAAATAGGAAGGCTTTCACAGCAACGGTACTAACAAACAACGGCAATTTACACAACATTCGCTGAAACAGCACGAGACGGGAAAAACAGGCTGACGTCCCCGCCATGGCGGGAACGCCGCGAAACGGCACACTCTGCGACCTCCTTGATCAACGGCGTGAGCTGAACTGCCCAAGCAAGCAGTGTTACGACCCCTGCAGTGGCGTGAGCCAAAACGGCGTTACCACGTGACTCTCGACAGCCAATGGCGATGCGCTCCATAAAACAAATAAATTCCGGTAACAAAGACAGCCAATGGCGAGGCGCCTCAACGGCGTGATTTCTAGAAGGTTCGGAATTCTTGCGAGCGATAACACCCTGCTGCCAAAGTACCAGCAAAGGGGTGCTCCAACTGACGAGAAATACTGCGTTTGGGGCCCAATATGTGCAAAATCATTATTATGGAATTAGGCGATGGAGCCAAATAAGCAACTAAAAGGGTTTAGCATACGGGCACGCTGCCCTAAAGCCTAGGTGGCTAATTAAAATACCAAAATGACCTGACATAGGGTTTTAAAATTTTTATAAATGACTTTTTTATGTGGATTTTTTTGTTGATAGCTAACCTCAAAATTAACCCGACACACAAAATGGATCACTCTTGTACAAATTGCATTAAATGAATTATTTCGCGCCAAATTTGGGTGCAGAACGATAGTTAATTAATAACAGTAGGTATAGTCTGTTCAGTAAACATAAAAACACAAAGTGGCCTTTGATTTCCAAAATTTCATGAGTGTACTTCCAGAATTTATCTTTGTCTAGGAATGTACTTACAAAAAGTTACTAATACAAATAGGTTAAGGGTGTGACATTTACATCCCATCTGTCATAAATGTTGTAATTAACTACTTTTAAGGGTATTGTACAAGTACTGTGTTGGATACTATTGACGTAGCGGTTATTCATAGGTATGTTTATTACATTTTATAAAACTTCGGATAAGAATTTCTAGAAAATATCTACTTTGACACTGACAATCAGAAATATTAATTGTCATTTTTAAATTAAAATCTGCCTGTATACAGGTGTGGAAACCTTTGAAAAACAAAATACAGTATCCCTAGTACAAAAATTACATGCACATGCCAACTTCAATAGTTATTTATGCATCAAGGACGAAAAACTGGCTTTTTATGGACGATGCCTGCAATTGCTGGCCGAGGCAAGCAATCAGGCAAGGCCATAAAAAGCAGTTTTCGTCCGAGGTGCATATTAAATTTTTCTGTCGACCGTCATAATTTGAAAATAATAGAGTGAAGTCCGAATTATAAGAGTTGTTGAAGACGAAAAACGTTTGCGGACAAAAAGCGTTTGCGGACGAAAAGTGTTTATGGACGAAAACCGTTTGCGGCTGTAAAGTGCCGCCGTAAAGTGTTTGCGGACGAAAAGCATTCGCGGACGAAAAGCATTTGCGGACGAAAAATGTTTGCGGACGAAAAATTAATGGTGTCTAAAAAAGTGACAGTTTTCGTACGTAAATGCGTCCGTAAAATTACATTTTATAGGGAGGTCGAAGGAAAAAAAATTTAAATGTTTTTGTGTGTACTGAATGCCCTATATATTATGACACTAGGAGCAAAATTGAAGCTTTATGTGCACAGTCAAACGAGTTGCAGCACATAAAGCCATTTTTTATTCGAATTGATGTAGTATTGTGATTCATTCGAAATAATGCTTCCATGACTACTATGAATGAAAATAACATTATAATTATATCATATTGTTGAAGTGTTTGAAAGTCAAGCCGAGCCACATAAAGATACTTTTGGTCCGAATAGCATATAGTATTTTTTCTTCAAACGTTGACAACAAATTATTTAAGAAATGTTAAGAAACCAGGAATTATTTTAAGGTAGAAGATTGGGTAGACTGATAAATGTAGCTTGCTTTGCAGAGTGTTACTATAACTTTACTATAAACAACGTTGTGAACAAAATAAAAAAAAGTATAATTATTCGTCTGTCAACCCGCCAGCGGAGATAATAACTTGTATCTACGACCACCACTAAAAGTAGGCCTTTTAGCGCTAGCTTGTTTCACTAAAAGTGAAGTTTTATAGTTTACCGTGGTTAAAGAAATCAGCTGTTTACTTTTAGCTTATGTGCTAAAAGTGAAGTGAGGTTATAAAACTACAATTTCGAACTGGAAGTGAAGTTGTAAAGTTATTCTAGTTGCTTCTTGCGTTACAGCTAAAGTGTTTTTGAAATAATTAAAGGGTTATGTAATGAATACAGTCAGATGTGGAGTATTAATAATTACATTTCGTAACTGACCTTGACTACTGTCATTCGCAAACATTCGCCCGCGCGGCATGGGCTACTGTTTATTATGACATAAATTAGAAGTGTCGTAGATGCAAACCTTCGTTAAATCGATATTTATGGATTAATAACAGTAAAATTAAGGTCGTAGATAATAGTATATTGTATGTTAAGAGCTGAAAGTGCATTCTTGCCGCTTGCGCATGAATATTGCTGGTTGAGGCAAAGCCGAAACCAGTAATCATGCAAAAGCGGCAAGCGCACTTTTAGCTCGAAACATACATACTATTTTTTCGACGACTGAGCATATTGTTAATGGAAAATATCATATTTCATTTTATTGCAAATATTAATTGACAATCAAGTTAACATTACTCGCGCAGTCTATTAGACATGTGACGCGATTATTTCGACAAATGACGGGCATTGTCAAGGAAACATTCGGACCTGGCTACCTATTTTGTTCACGTGGAAACCCAAAACGCTCGGCGAGCGGCAAAGTGATGAAAACGCACGCTCAGCGGCAAATGTCAACTTTCTGTTGTCGAATGACAGTGAGAAAAATCTACTTTCGATGTCAGTCGTCGAAAAAATATTGTATGCAACGAGTGCTAAAAGTCGTTTATGCACGAGACATGTTATGAAATTCAGCCTTCGGCTTCGTTTAATAATTTTCATGGGTCGTGCATAAACGTCAACTTTTAGCACTTGTTGCATAAATAGCTATTATTAGTTTCAGGATATTAAGCCTTTGTTTACATATACAAAAGTAGGCTAGTAACTAATTCCTAATAATTGTATCTGCATGGTAATATTCCTTTACCGTACATGGCAACCATTACCGTACTGCAACCGAAAAATTCTTGAACAAACCACGGATGTTATGAATCATAGCTGTCTTAGATGTCCTAAAATACTCGGAAATACGAGCTCGGATTTCAAAACAACATCTGCGACAGTTATGACACTCATAAAATTCCTAGATAAATTAACAGCTACTTATTATTCAATACATACTAGTAATATGGTGTTTCACTAGTTCATTTTAAACAAGTAAACTGGGCTATTACAAACTTGTTTACAAAATAACCCACATTACTCATAACCATATATGTAATACTTACTATAGTATTGCTAGCGGCTATGAGTGGGAAACTCACGAAGGAAGTGAGACAGACAACCAACTCTTCAATGTATAATGGTGAGCTGTGCGCAAGCGCGTCATCCGCGCGGTGGGGAAGTGAACCAACCAAGTTTAAAATTCGCTTCTAAAGGCGGAGTTCGAATTCTCAGGCATGCCCACGGGACGCGTTATACTCTAAGTGAGACTATGTCGGCTCCGTAATGTTTTCGGGAGTTCCAAGGCCCTACTAGCAATATATGTATAATACATATATGCTCATAACACCGTGAGTTGCGATAAATAACTCACACGTGACTTACAACTACTTAACTCATTCCCGTGGGTTATAAATGCTTTACCATACTGTCAAGTAGGTACTTTGTCACTTTGACTTTTATATATATTATCCAGTCTAGGTAATTAAACGTATTCGGCAAGTGTTGTAGGTTCAAACCCTTCTTGTGGGTAATATCTACTATAACCCACTAATACCATAAATAACTATTATCCAATATCCGCTATAGATGGTTACATACTTAAAATTCAGTACATGGTCTTATGCAAAACGATGTTGCCACATTTCAGCACAAATCTCCTTGGAAGTAAATACGTACCTGTCAATCATAAATAAATCTTGCTGTTGTATTTCGGGGCACTTAACAACTACTAATGACTTGTCTCATTTTAATCCGCATCCTTCTGTCACCAGATAAACTTAGAAGGCAGGTCGCTGCCGGGAAGTGGCAACGTTGCACAGAAAACATCCATAAAAATTAAATTTCCCTATGCTGCCCGTACTGAATTTTAAATATGGAACAATCTATAGTAATATGGTGTTTTACTAATTCTTTTAAACAAGTAAACTGGGCTATTACGAGCTTGTTTACATCATAACCCACCTTGCCCTTGACACCACGGGTTGTAATAAATAACCCACACGTGACTTACAGCTATTTAATTCATTTTGTCACTTTGACGTTTCACAACTGTCAATAAAAAATTTATACTTTTTTGGTATTAATTGAGTTGTTCGATAAAATTTTGTATGGTATACGTGGGTTACTAGATAAGATCCACACAAGTTAATTAAATCTACTCGGCAATCCTTGCATGTTAACACTTCTCGTGGATAATATCTACTATAACCCACTAATAAAAATTAAAAAAAAAAATGCTTTATCTCGTCAGCGGAGTTAATAACTGTATCTGCCGCTGACGAGCTGCAGATAAAGTGTTTAGATGCCATGGCAATGAAATGACAGTTTAGCACCATCAATCAAACAGTATAATGTCCATTTTACTGAGGTTTGAAGAAAAAAATTATTTAAATCAGCTTAGTTCTTAATTATAGTAGTAAGATTATAATTCTGTCAGTTCAGGACATGGATTTTGTTTACTTCATTTCAGTACCTTTTTACTTACTTTTACAATAAAGGAAGTATTAGATTCACCCCAAAAATTCTAAATTGAGTTTTCAACAGATCTTCACGTCCCCTGATCCCAAAAAACATTTTTTTTTTCATTGGTCTGTCTGTGAACAGAATATCTGAAAAACGCGGAAAAACGGAAAGAGGTATGGCGTTGAAACTTCATATATAAGTTTTGTGTACTGTGTAGATGCGACAGCTAGCTTTTGAAAAAATCGCATAACCGGAAGTAGGTGTTTACTCTTGTGATTTTTCAGTTTTTTTGGATTTTTTCAAAAACGGCTCTAACGATTTTTTTCAAACTTCTCATTTTTATTACATTTTTAATGTGTATTGATGTGAGATAGGTGATTTTCCAGTTGAATACTTCTAAAATGAGTTTATTTTCTTTTTTTTTCTATTTTTTTTATTAACTTCTATTTTAAATAGAACACCCGGTATATTATTACATTTTTGAATTCAGCTTAAAATTATAGAGAAAATTTGTCACTTGAACTAACACTAATTTGTACCGTTTTTGTAAAATTTGTAATTTTTTGAAAATTTTTGACAAATGCTTAACAATTTAAAATCAAATTTTTGGCTAATTATAAGATCACTGTAAAAGGAAGTTGTGTGCGTGTATCACACCAGATTTTTATGTTAAAAATCACAATCTAGTTAGTACCTGTCTTTCATATACATTAATTATGACATTCCACCACTCAGTGCAATTTAAATATACAGTAATTTAATAATTCTTGTTTTGAAACAAATCTTTAGCTCCTGCTATTTGTTTCGCCATTTAGTCACTTCCGGGCCAGCCTGTATATTTTCACTTGAGTTATAATTCGCTGTATTTCAAACGATATCAAATCTTGTTCGCGCAAAAGTGCTGGTTTTGGTTTTTCCGAAATTCACTTGTTATCTCTCCGCGCCAGCGAGCAGCTATTCCGTCGTTTAGCGGGCATTCTATTTCTGCATTCGGTTGAAGTAACTTGCTTCTACAAAGGCATTCCCGCGTGCTACTGCACCAATTATTAATTAACTTCTTTTCTGAGCTGATGACTAAAATCAGGTATGTCTACGCTACTTGTTGATATTCATTTTAGTAATTTCCCGTTTTTTTATTAGCTCTTTGACGATATTCTTCAACGTTACGTTTAAACGTCATTATTAGATGCCGTTTTTAGACGACTCTTTATCTGGGTTTCCTAATTAATACCCTAATCAATAACTTGGACCCGCAACTCATTTCTGAAATGTCACCTTGAGCTTGCCAAGTGGTACAAGGAGCGTCTATTCCATTATCAAATTCGGCCACGAGTTCGAGATTGCTGTCGGCTTACGTTAAGCTAATCCTGGACCAATTCAGTGCCTGCCGGCAACGTTTTTTTACCACCACCCAGGTTAGTCTTGTTTCAACTTTTGTTGATAACCACGTCCGCCTATGAATTGTTGGCTGAATCGATTGTAACGACGCTTCCGATTTACAATTTAACAAATTTAAACTACGCTTTACAAATTTAAAACATAATGTATTAATTGTTCCCAAATTTACAATTCACAAGTTTAAAGTTTTGCTTAATGAATACGTATTAAGAATTTTGTAAAAAGTGCCCTCACGCCATTTTGCTATCAATACCGAGATAACGGTTAAAACATATAACAGTGGTAAGCTTACTCCTTCATTGAATTGCAATCATATTCAATCCAAGAGCCCAAAAGAGGTTTACATATTTTTTTGTGCGTGCTGCATTTTCAGCATTAGTTATACACTGCATTTAAACTTTGTGATAAACAATTTACAGACCTAATTACGATTTTGCAAGCAACTATTATTTATTAACCAAATAAACCTAATTGTTGCTGTAATTTTATTTATTTCTCGAAATCTGTGATTTCTGGCGCCCTGTGTTTTTCTTATTATTGAAAGAGCTTGCAGTAGTACAGCTGATGATAGAAATCTGCGACCCAAGGCCACCGAATTTGAAGCTAGCTAGGTCATTGCGGTGAGTAAGAACATTTCAGAGCTACCGTGGTGTATAAATGATAAGGGGGTTGATCTGCGATTATACTACCATTGATTATTATTAGTGGTCGATCGCAGGTTGGCTTCTTTATTGTTTCAGTTTATTTCTTCTTCTTTATTTACTTGCCATTTCCTAACATGTTCACAGTCTGCATCTTCATTCACATATCACCAAACAGTTTTTTCTTGACCTTTGTAATGTATTTTGTAGCCCCAACTTGTCTTCTTTAGTACCAATTGTATTGATTCTGCTCTCGATTTCTTTCTTCCATTTAACATTATTCTATATTTTTACTAACCCATCTTATTTTGTACATTGCACTCCTATTGCTAATCAACCAACGTAAACTACTATTGGACCATCACAATAATTTTATTCAATTCCAAATTAGATCGACTTAATTAATGTTTTATTTTATCTAATGTATTTTTATAAATTACATAATATGTAAATATTAATAAGAGATGTTAATTGAGAAAAAAAATTAAGTCTTCTGTAATATTAAATTATTGCAATAAATTATTACTAAGATAGATATCATAAAATGTTTCAAAAAGTATTGTTTATTTATCTTATCACCTAGCAACTTTCTTAGTTTTTAATGACATAGTTACTTCATTGGAATGTTATTATTATAGATTAGTATAATAGACACATTAATATATACAAATCACTTATATTTTCTACATATAAATTTACATCGTCAGCAGATGGCTCAGCGAGCAACTGCTCGCCTTTCAGGCAGCCGGCCCGGGTTTCAATCTCGGCGACTCTAGACTTTAAAAAATCATACGCTCTCCGGCTAACATACTAACACCTGTGGTAGTTATTAACCCCTAAACAAGGGAACTCTTCCTCACTTTTGACGGGCAAAGCTAGTCATCTACCCGTCTAAGGGCAAAGAGGGCTCACAGAACCACTTTGTGGTTAGAAACAGGCCACAGGCCAATAATAAGAGAATAACGTTTCAAATTAAATCTTTGTAATTTTAATAAGACTGGTTGAGCATAATTTTAATGATGATATACCTACTTATTCTCATAACCAAATTCCATGCTCATTACACTAAATATGAAATATTAACGCATAATAATTATAAGTAAGTATTGTTAATATTAGATATATATTTAAACTTAATGATCAATAAAAAAATGATATTGATTAATTTGTATATCGAGTTTATAATTGACACTGTCAAATACGAAAATATTTTATTTTATATACGACCACTACTAAAAGTAGGCATTTTAGCGCTAGCTTGTTTCACTAAAAGTTACGTTTTAAAGTTTACCGTGGTTAAAGAAATCAGCTGTTTACTTTTAGCTCTAGTGCTAAAAGTGAAGTGAGGTTATAAAACTACAATTTCGAACTGGAAGTGAAGTTGTAAAGTTATTCTTGTTGCTTCTTGCGTTACAGGTAGAGTGTTTTTGAAATAATTAAAGCGTTATGTAATGAATAGACTCAGATGTGGAGTATTAATAATTACATTTCGTAACTGACCTTGACAGCACTGGCTTTGCAAACATTCGCTCGCGCATGGCCTACTATTCATTATGACATAAATTAGAAGTGTCGTAGATGCAAACATTTGTTAAATCGATATTTATGGATTAATAACGGTAAAATTAAGGTCGTAGATAAAATATTGTATGCAACGCGTGCTAAAAGTCGTTTATGCACGAGACATGTTATGAAACTCAGCCTTCGGCTTCGTTTCATAATTTTCATGTCTCGTGCATGAACGTCGACTTTTAGCACCTGTTGCATAAATAGCTATTATCTTACAGTAGCGCCTATTACCATACATTATACAACTGTTTTCAGTGACTAAAATAAAGTTTTATTCACATGTGAGTTTTCATTACTTATACTACTGCATTGTTGGTAGCACTGTCAAGCTATTTCAAACTCGTAATTTTCAGGTTAAGTTGTTCGTCAGTCTGTGTCAAATAACACACAAAACCTAACCTACGAACCTCGAATTTGACATAGACTGACAATACACTTCAGTACTGCCAATACACTTCAGTACTGTCAAACGTATGTCACAAATCATAGGCGACTAATTATAAATTTATTTCGCGACATATTCTGACTGCGCAAACTATTTAGGCATAAGAATTGCTACTGTAAGATAAAACGTCGTATATCACACGTCAGCAAAATGCCATTATAAGCTCGTGAGAAATTGTATCGCTCGTGCTGGGGCACTCGCGATTCAAAATTCTCACTCGCAAATAATGATGCATTTCTCTCACTTATAATATAATCTACTATTATTTTGGGATCATAATTTTGTTTATTGTTCCTTGATAGCGGGCTTAATAGATATTTATGCATTAAGGGAGATATGAATATGCTTTTTCCCTGAGGTTGACCGAAGGTAAAGAACATGAATATCTCCCGTGGTGCATACAATATTTTATCTACTAGCATATTCGTAAAATAGTATGAAATTTCAAAATGTCATAATGACATTTAAAATTAGAATATGTAAGTCACATCAAGAATTGCCTCATTGTATGGTTGCTAAGACATTAATTGTAGTTGCATTGTTATCATGAGTTTGAGAGAGAAATAATTTGACAAGTCCCTTGGGAGTTATACGTAGCTTTTCATATTTTGTTTCTATGGCGAAAATGTACAATATCATGTTGCTAGTAGATAAAATGAATTTATGGCCCTATAAAGTTGCTAAGAAATATAAAAATCTGGTGTGATACACTCACACAACTTCCTTTTACAGTGATCTTATAATTAGTCAAAAATTTCATTTTTAATTTTTAACCATTTGTTAAAAATTTTCAAAAATTACAAATTCTACAAAAACGGTACAAAATCGAGTGTTAGTTGAAGAGACAAATTTTCTCTAGAATTTTAAGGTGAATTCAAAAATGTAATAATATACCGGGTGTTTTATTTAAAATAGGAGTTAATAAAAAAAATAGAAAAAAAAACAAAAGAAACCCACTTTAGAAGTATTCAACTGGAAAATCACATATCTCACATCAGTACACATTAAAAATGTAAGAAAAATGTAAAATTTAAAAAAAATCGTTAGAGCCGTTTTCGAAAAAATCGAAAAAAACTGAAAAATCACAAGAGTAAACACCTACTTCCGGTTATGCAATTTTCTTCAAAAGCTTGCTGTCTCATCTACATAGTACACAAAACTTATATATGAAGTTTCAATGCCATACCTCTTTTCGTTTTTGAGATATTCTGTTCACAGACACACAGACAGACACACAGACAGACACACAGACAGACAGACAGACAGACCAATAAAAAAAAATATGTTTTTTGGGATCAGGGGACTCTAAAACGTGAAGATCTGTTGAAAACTCAATTTCGGATTTTTGGGGTGAATCCAATACTTCCTTTATAGTAGTAAAAGGAAGTAACAAGCACCA
>CALNHX010004563.1:0-124874 GCA_940337035.1 Agriotes lineatus
TGAATGAGCTTGAGAAGGATATCCTAAATGTTCCGAAGCATATTTTGGGAGACCATTCCGGATGTACTGAAAGGAATTACTTTTGTAAAGGTCCTATGCATCCAGAAGAAAATCTTTTACTTGTGTTTACAAGTTGTGGTTTGTATGACGATATCACAAAAGCGGTTCAGCGCGTGGCTAGCCATGCCGCAAGTCTTATTCATGATGTGACAAACAATGCCGCAGAATCATACAATTCCCATATTGCTAAATTTGTAGGAGGCAAACGAGTATGTTTTTCCTTCAAAACATCCTACAACGCCAGGTGTGAAGCTGCAGTAATAGCGCACAATAATGTTGGTAGCTTTCATGATGTTGTGCGAAGCCATATAATCAAGACGCCTGCAAAGTATACAGCTGAATATTGTGAAGGTCGACGAAAAATTAATGCAAAAAAGAACCAGAATCTTTTAAAAACGAACATAAACTACCGTAGAAAGAGCATTGCTGACGCAGATTCAGATTATGGTCCGGATGCAGGAGAAGTTATTCCTGATATGGAGAAAGAATGTTTCGCAAAATCTAAAGGGGTAATTTTGACAGAGTTGGGTGCAGATTTAGACGATATTCTTGCGAAACAGCTGGTCAACACCGTAGCGATCGATGGTACGAAGAGGGGATGAAAAGGCTAACCGCTTCGAACTTCGGAAGAGTTTGTCAAATGAGATCTTCTACTTCCTGTGCGAATGCAGTAAAGGATATGACATACAAAGATTTTTTTGGAAATGTGGCTATGCGGTATGGCGTAGAATAGGAACATAGAGCTATAGCCGACTTTGAATATCAAACAAGAGAAACCATAACTGTGTGGCTTACACATAAACAAAGCTTTTTCTTACCTTGGAGCATCTCCGGATGGTATTGTTGAAAATGATTTACTCATCGAAATAAAATTTCCATATGTTTCTAGAGAGTGTACACCAGCGGAAGCTGTCACACAAAATAAAATAAAGTTTTGCGAATTAAAAAACGGCAACTTACAATTAAAAAAAGTAACAGCTATTACTACCAGGTGCAGGGTCAATTAAATATTTGCTATTTTGTTGTTTGGTCACTTAAAGGAATTTCCATCGAAGTAATCTAGAAAGATGAACAAATATGGAATACCAAAATGTTACCAAAACTACAAGAGTTTTATATGGTGGCATTATTACCCGAACTTGTAGATCTACCAAAAAAACGGAATATGCCAATAAGAGACTCATTTTTGGTAATACATGCAAAATAATAAAATTTCAGAAAATCTTACAAGTGTACAGTTCTTAGTTACATTCGTTATTGCTTTTTAACATCATAATTAGTCATCGGATTTGTTATTTGCATTTTTTTTAAATAGTTGCAGTAGCTATATTACTATTTAATTTCTTCACTGGTTTTGTTGTAATGCCATTGGGTATTTTCCTAATATTGTTGTTGTTTGTCTTTTTGGTTCGCCAATTAAGCCAATTATTATGGATTGTTTATTGTTATTATTATTCTTCTTCTTCTTCTTCTTTAGGTTCCCCTCCTATCGGAGATTGGAAATCATTATGGCAACTTTAATTTTGTTGGCGGTTCTTCTGAATAATTCCCCTGAGCTGCAGCTGAACCATTCCCGTAGGTTTCTCAACCAGGACATCCTTCTTCCTTGTTATTATTATTATTGTTTGATTATTTATTGTTTTCAGGTTTTTCACTGGGAATTTTTATTATGGTAGTAATCTTTAGCTGTATTACATACGTCTTACGTGTTACTTTTACATAATTATACCATATTTTACGAATATTTGCTTGCATATTGTACAATATATTTATTGTTGCCTATTAAATTTGTTTTTTCTTTGCTGAAGAAAAGAAACATTTATTATTGTGGAATAGTCAACAGCTTCTTTTCATATTGTTTATCTACATATTGTAGAAATTTCGCTATTGACATTTATTCACATTTAAAAAAATTAATAAAAACCTTAGCGCGAAGTTTCACTTTCAGTACGAAGTGATGTAATAGATAAAAAAAACAATAATTCTGATATTGTGCAGTTTAGCAAACTCGTAAACGAGTAAACCCGGGTTCACCTAAAACAGTGGCTTAAACCGATGACGTTAAAAATCGTTTGATTTAGCAAACTTTGTAATTTCATAACGGAGTTGTTAAAATTTGTCAAAATCTACAACACAAAACGACAAATACAAAGTAAGAAGTTTTAACAGTAAAACGAATAGGTACCTGCTAAGAATCTTTTAAATGCCTCCGGCACGGTCAGTCAGGTACCCGTCTCCACGGAATTATAATCCTCTTGCTCGCATTTGTAGTTAATCTCTGATAACAATCTACTTCTACCTGGTCTGCGAAAGGTGTTGCCTATTTTTAAAGTATTTGCTCAATTGAAATGTTTTAATTTCAACGTTTCTTATGGATTACACCTTCTAATTAACGGCCTTGATGTTTCTTGATATCTAGTCACGGAGGGTATAAATATCTGAAGTCACGGACAAAGCCAAAATCCAAAAATTGATCGTAATAAACGTACAATCGACGCTAGTTACTTTTTCAAAAATTAATTTTATGTCGCGTTTTATTAAAAATATTAAAAATTTGCCTTCGTACAGGACTCTGTATGTTACTTATACGCAACAGCAGTAAGTGAGATTTTTTTCAAATTTAGTCTAACAGCAGTAATACACTAAAAATATTTCAGGGATATTCCATACATTTGTCCCTAGAAAATGTTACTAAATACAAGCCTTAAGAAGAAGATTTGTATATGGGAAGTTTATGTACTATTTTTCATGTTTTTACAATATCGAATAAATTATGTTTACATACAAAGACATTTGAAGGTTTAAACTTTTTTAGTTGAGTAACAACAACTGTTCTTGAATGAGTTCACTCCTCTAACAAATACTGTAGTTCAAGTTACAACACATGAAGTGAAAAAACGATTCTGATATGAAAATAACTGCTGAAGCCAATAATCCCATCGACCACCATATAAATGGATATTTGAAATGCTTTAAGTGAAGTGCCATTGTCATGTCCTCTTGAACTTCAGATTTCAGAAATAATTTGGCATCGTAGTCAACTACCTTGTAAAAACCACTTTCTATCATCCTTCTATTGAGATTGTTGAATATATCCAGAAAATAGTGCCCCTTTCTCATTCCAATTACGGTTTCCACTGCAGGCAAACCTGTATTTTGTTCGACGATGTCGACTAACGGCTTGTGCTTGTAGAAAAACTTATTTAATTTTTCTTTACCAACGAACATGCTAGCGTTGCGGTGATAAGCAACATCCAGTATGCCATCGCTAAAATTGGTGAAGTTATTAATCAATCCATGTGTTAGTATTTTTGCATATGCTGGCTCGTGTTTGCGTTTTTGCAACGCTTGATGTACACCTATGTACATTATGACTGGAAAATTCAACTCTGCAAAGTCTTCGATGGAGTCGGTAATTCTTTCATATCCAGGGTGTGTCTCGACGCTTATTAATTTGCTTTGAAATACATAATACAAGTTCATGATGTACATCAAATAAAATAAAATTAAGAAACGCAGATAATCTATTTTAGGAAAAGGCCAATAAGACGGAAAGTTCAATGTTAATACCAAAATAATCATTGCACTTTTATAGAAATTTAAAGATTTACTAGTACGTGACGATGTACACCATAAAACAGTAGTAGTAAGTATAAAAATTATAATAATTAAACCCCATATGGTTTTGTCAAATATCGACAATATTATTTTCACACCGCTTATTCTGTTAGCTTTCGGAGCAATCCATACCAACTCATCTCGAAAAAAATAGTCACTGATATCATATTCCTCATAAATAGTTAAAAGTCTAAATGCACCCGGAAAAATAAGGTATATGTCGTTGCTGCGATTATATATAGAAGATTTTGCCGTATTTGTATATCGAAAGGTAATGTTCGTATCTAAAGTTTCACTGAGCAGTTTCAGAATGCTCACTACTTCAACGAAAACAGAATGAACACTTCTAGCAACGCTTTCGCTAACAGTAAACGAAGTCACGACATTTATGTTGCAACCGGTCATCTTCTGAGTTGTCTTAAAGAATTTGACATTTGCAATGTTGGTGCATATTCCTTCAGATTCCACAAGCACCTTCCTACCGCAGCTACTTTCTTCGAGCAAAGGGTTAGCAGTGTGCAGCAATAAAGAGGAATTGCTCCCCGGTGCAATCAGGATCACGTTAATTATATCAAAACTCCAGAGAAGTGCAAACGTCTCTTCTAGGTTTATTTCGGAAGTGCTTATGACGAACTTTCCACGAGGACTTCCACTTGTGTTCCATATAGATGATTTTCTTATGTTACACAAAGTGTTATTCAAAGAATTATATCCATCAGCAAAGATTACGTATATATTATAGACCCTGTTTGACAGATATATAGGCTTCTTAGGTGAAATAATAATTAAAGGATTTTTAGTTTGGATTATAAAACCACTGTCAGCACCTTCCTCAAAAATAATTTGTAAGGTTTCATCATAGGTAAATAATTTGGTAATCAGAAACAATAGACAATTATTAAGGTCATCTGATTTTCTGGGCCAGTTAAAGGGGTGGTCTGAATTAACTATGTTAAATAATAATGGTAGCATTAACTGATAGACCCTTTTTAGCTCCATAATAGTTTATCACAATGTTAATATACAATTTATTTTACTTGTGTTCAATCTTTAATATAGATTTATCAATATTGATTACATTTTGATTATCTAAAACCACCGTAAAACCAAGCTTTCTGTAACAATATCAAATGCTATCTGCCATTACTGCTGCCAAGGGTTGAGTGTGGAACTGTAAATTATGTAACTTGCTAAATAGTAAAGTTTTCCAATTGCATTAACACACAAACTTTTATGAATTATTAATAGATTTTAGGAAAAAAGAAGAGTAATTACAAGCTAAAGTTGCTGAGTGATACAAAACTGTCTATATATAAGTTGAAATTGTTAGTTTTCCATTTACTTCGAAATGTGACCATCTCCTAGTCCATATTTATAGTTAACAATGTCATTTGCAATGACGTTGAATGGCCATTTCAATATAAATTAAGAAGTATTAGAAAAGTACCAAGTATAATAGGAACATGCAAACAGCACAAAATGTGAAGTAAACAACTCATTAGAAATGGTCACACGGACAGTAGAAAGCATTGCACTGTAGGCATAGAAATAATGAAGCAATTATCATAAAAGGAGTGTAATATATTAAAACACAATATATAGGTACACAAAGTGCGCCTGTGTGATCGAATGGTTATAAAGCTTAATACCTTCAAATTTCGGCACCGAAAAGCCTGCACTGATAGAGAAGTAAAGTAATCATCAAGAAGCGTTGCTAGTCACATTTCCAAATAAGTCGTTAAAAAGTATGATCAGACGAATCTCATGCCAAATTCCGTCATTGACTCTAGCGCCGCGAACTGTATACACTAAAAAACCAAAAATACATAGGAATGATTCATTTCCTATATTGTAACACCTTTGTGCAATATGATTGAATCTTATTCGATTTTGTTCGAATTCTATGTTCGAAAGTTTATCCATTCCATTAATTACCGGGAGCAGAAAATGGGGCAGGCCATTTTGTTTCTCAGTAATTCAATTAACTATCTAAACCTTCAGAGTCGTCTTGGTACCAAATTGACGAGTTCGTCTGTATTTCGAATCCATTTTAGTGATAGTTCATAGCATAATATTTCAACGCCAGCAAGAACAATAATTTGTAAACTTTGTACACTCCTGGTATGGTTGTTTCTAATTTAGAACCTTCTGTGCATTTCTTCTGTCATTGTTTCATGCAGCTGCATGTTATAGCAGTTGGAAACGCCTTGATTTTCGAGTTATTTAAAATTCAGCCCGTGAGTGCAACAAGGATGACCTCTGCTTGTTTCGCCGGCGGACGATCGCGCGTTCAGCGTCTCTGACGCATCCGGCGCTGTGATTGGCCGGGGCGAATCTAGCCACGCTCAGCTGTGTTCACAAGCGCGTTTTCTCGAGGCATTAAGTCCCAGGCCGTTGATCAGAGTGGTTGATTGTGAGATTTTGTGGGGGCGTCCCCGCGCTTTGGGTGGGGGTGTTTGCTTTTCCGAAGGTGTTGTTACAGCAAAGTGCTTTCCGAGGGAGTTTCCTCTTTAAGGCAGTTGCGAGGAGACGCGGCCTGGTTAAGAGTGTGTGCACTGGGGCTGTGTTATGCGGGAGTCCGTCCACGAGTCGTTGTAGGGTTCAGATTCTTTTTTTTTTGAAGTTACCCTTGCCAACGGCTACGCTAGTGTTCTGACATGACCATCGGGGTCGATTCACATTTCGCTCTCCAAGGAGGATTCGGTAGGAGGTCTTCGTAGCCTTACGGCTTTGCCACCGTCGCATCAAGTTGCGAAGCGACACGCCAACGCTGCTGTGAATGCCACCGCCAGCCACAGGTCGAGCACGTATTTAAGTTAAAATTATGCAATAAACTATTCCGCCGCATGTTCGTGCGAACTAATTATTCAAGTTGCGCTCGAGACAGTGCTAACGCAGAGTACACTCTGACTAAAATCTAACGTTGTGCTCTAACATTTTGTGTTGCAAAACCGCTTTGTTTCCGTAAATTAAGTACCAATGACGAGTACACTCTGATTAAAATTCAACGTAGTGTTCAAACACTGCGCTGCTAGACAGCTTCGTTTCTGTAAATTAAATACCAATGCAAAGTACACTCTGACTAAAATTTAACGTAGTGTTCTAATATTTTGCACTGCTAGACAGCTTTGTTTCTGTAAATTAAGTACCAATGCAGAGTACACTCTGATCAAAATCTAACGTTGTGTTCCACCATTCTGTGCTGCAAGAGAGCGGTGTTTCTGTAAATTAATCGTTAATGTTTGACACTCAGTGCCGCAGGGCGGCTTTGTTATGCAAATTAGTCATTTGAGATTGCGCTCGAAGCTTAAATAAGGCATGGTACACTCTGGCAAAAATTTAGCTATTGCTATTCTTTAATGTTTCACTGTAAGTCAGGGCACTCTGGTGACTCGAACTCAAGTTCATGTCTTACGCTCGCGCGTCACGCCTGTTGAGGCCTAAGCCGAACTTTAACTTCATTCGGCCTGGATTTGTTGTTCGGCTCAGCTATGCGCCGCAACCTTTAGATAAAGCGCTTTCCAGCTTGGCGTACCCTATAAGCCATTCTTACGAGCTTACGTGCCGAATATACCTGTATTTTTGTATGTTTGGTAGGTCACTTGGAGTGGCCCAATAGATGTATTAACCGTACCGCCTTATTCTTTTCCTTTTTGTGTCTTGTGCATGTTTGTTTACAGGGTGACTGTGTCACTGTGTTACGACCATTGTAAGGTGAGACCCGGACGTGGCGGATAAGTATTCCAGGTGGGTGGTTGTGTCTGTCGCTGCACCGTGGCTTCCGAAATAGTTATTTGAGTACTTCTCGCCCCGTTTAACTCTCAAGTGGATCTTGTGGCGCCCATTTTTTAGCAATACTCTATGTATACCTCGAGAAGCTTGCCCTGTGGTGTACCGTTTTGAACCACGCATATCTTCCTGAGCGCATTCGAGCCGAGGCCTTTGGCCTGTTTTTGACGATTCTCAGGGTGAGCGTGCCCAAAAGTCAAAATTAAAACCCCGTTTATTGCACTAAATGAATCTTCAGGCGGCTGAAGCCTTCTAAACTTGGCTATTTTAAAGCTGTAGATTGGCTTTGCTTTCATGTCGGTACCGTTGCCACTGCATTACGTTATATTTTCTGTCTTTTTTGAAAGTTTATACTTCTCCCTTTCTAGTAGCTAGACATTACTTACGTTTACAGTTAGAATTAAATCTGATATTATTTTATGTGTTTTAAGCTTCTTCCTATCTGGGAGGACAGTAAATATTGTCAATATAATGTTGGGTTGTGACTAGCCTAGTAGGTTTTATAAATCATAATTTTTAACCGCAACGTCACCGTTAGGGTTATTTCTCAGATAAGAATAAAAGGAACAGAGGTTACCTAAAGCTGCCGCCGAACATTTTCCCCTGCAGTCTTGTGTGTTAAATATATATTATTATTTATAGCATTTCTTTGTCTGTGCTCTATATAACAGCAGTTAGATTATTATAAGCGAATTCAAATTAATAGGTTAAGGCGAAGTATGCAGCTGTATGGATTTCAACTCTACGGCAAATCCGTAACTCGACTAACTATCGAAAGGAGAAAGGCGACAATTTATAGGCAAGCGCAGTCGCGATTCAGCAAATGCCGTCGCGGTTCAGTGGCGGAGGGCGGGGCACAATCCTATAGGCTGGTGGCGATAACAAGAAGCCACAAAACGTTCTGGTCCCAACTTCTGTAATAAAAGGTTTCCAACAACTTCAAAGTTTAGTTCTGCGGGTTTTTCTTCAGTTGGAGAGTTGCAGTCGTATGAAAAAGAGGTTGCCTCAAACACTTCGGAGAATTTTCTAGCGCAGATTAGTAGGATATACATTATACATATTTCCAGGTGTGCTACGTCCTGGCATCAGAGCCGAAAAGGGAAATTACAAAGCGGGGCGATAAGGCGGCGAGGTTGGAGAGCGGCCACCACGTTAACTCAGGATTTTAAATCCACATTTAAATGAGTCCCCAGGAAGGCACCAGCACACATCAGAAGCAATCAAATAGTTAAGGTGGATACAGGAAATCGCTCCCCCTATACAGGCAATATTTTCCAAAAATCACCAAAAAGTCCCGAGCCACAAGAATTTTTGAAATTTACACAGAAATGTAAAATAAGGTTAGACAGCCAAATACACAATAGTGAGTAGCTGGAAACTCAAGGCAATTCCAGAATAAATAACTTCATTTCAATTAAAGCATAATTTACACGTAACAATCCATCCTAACATCTAGATTTTAGATTTAAAAATTACTTCCAAATGCTGCCTATCACATGAAAAAAAAACAATGTAACGGAGTACCGCAAGATGAAGTACTAAGTGTAACGGTTTTTTTTAAATTAACAAACTAAAAGAAAATGTTTCTAAGTACACTAAACTATCACTATTCGCAGATGATTTAGTGATTTACTACAACGGGAAAAACATTAACACTATAAAAGAAAAACTACAAAACTCAATTAAAAACTTAGAAGAATGGTCAGCCACCACAGGATTGCGGTTTTCAAAAACAAAAACACAAGCCATACACTTCTGCAAACTTAGAAGGCATTACGAACATCCAATACTAAAAATAAACAACAATCAAATCACATTCTCTACATCAATAAAATTTTTAGAAGTAACGTTAGATACCAAAATGACCTGGATTCCGCACCTACTAAATCTCAAGAAAGAATGTTTATTAAAACTAAACATCATTAAGACGTTGGGGCATCTGACCTAGAGAGCACATAGAGATGACATAATCAACGTGTAAAGAGCGCACATCACGTCAAAACTTGACTATGCGTGCATGGCATATTCAACGGCAAAACCGTCGAAGCTAAAATTACTAAATTCCATACACAACACTGCCCTACGATTCCTACGAATAGCTACAGGTGCATACCGAAGAAGCCCTGTTGACAGTATTTTAGTAGAAGCAGGAGAACTATCACTTGACGAACGAAGAAAACAATTAACAATAAACTAAATCACCAAACTTTCTAGTAACCCAAACAATCCGGCCTATGATAAAATATTCACAAATAACCAACAAATACCAGATACAACACCTTTGCAAAGAAATATGAAAACCTACTTCAATGAAATTCAATTCTTGCTTCCAAATACTCAAAAAATATCCATGCACACTCATCCCCCATGGTTACTCCTACGCCCTAAAATTATTTTATCCCTCATAAAATATTCCAAACCCCAAACACCACCAGAGCTCTACCGAAAATATTTCTACAGTATCAGAAGAATATAAAGAATACAACTTCATATACACTGACGGATCTCGGCACAACGGTCGTACCGGCGCAGCTGTGGTAACAGGAAACGACACCTATAAATACCTGCTACTACCATCATGTAGCATAGTGACGGCAGAAGCTTACAGCATCAAAAAATCTACAGAATTTATAAATAGTTCGAAAAAACATAAATTTATCATATGTACTGACTCTCAGTATAGTACACCGCTTACTCGATATATTGAGATGATATGCTCTCTAATAGAGTGGAATATTTAATTAATTTGATATTTTATATAAGTTAGAGCACATCCCAAATATACACAATTCTCTGTTTAGCAATTTTACTGTGTTGGAACTTTTCCTGTTATTAAATTATTAGGCTGGTGAAAATATGACATGTACTTATTTACTGCACAAAATAAATGGTTGTATGCCTCTTTTTATATTTTACTTAGCTGCAATAAATTAGAAAAACGCTAGCTCTAAACGTAGAACACAAGCTCTTTTAATCTCAGGTGAGTTCAGAAGCTGACTGTAATTTACAATGGATCTGAAACGGTACTGTACACAGTCAGTAGTTCAAACGCAGTAGCTAAATGTTTACAATACTATCAAAATCCCACAAAATGGATTGTGTTGTGCACGTCAGCGGTACTTGAAGTTAAAATGCGAGTGAAATTATGAAAAATCGTACGGTAATTATTTAAATCTTCGCGCTTTGCGACAAATAACAACTTTTGATTCAGCAGTTAGTTGTTTTGTGACGTCAGACGACGCTGGCCAAATTTTGGCAATTGTTTTTGATGGCTTCGAAACTTCCGCCTAACTACAAATTTTAAGGACGCCATGATTACTTGAAATACGCCTTTGCTGTAGCCTTGGACATGCTTCTATCTTCTTTAGTAAGGCCTAATCTCATATGCCCCTCAAAATTCCGACGCTCACACTTATTTTTAGGGTTATATTGTACCTTGTAAAAACTTCCTGCACTGCCTCGGGTCCTTTGCTGAGGTGACGCCGTTGGAATATCTCTGCTAATCCTGCTCCTGCTGCTGCCAAATCCGCCGGAGACGCTGCTGCCGACCTGTGCTCTGTCCTGGAATGCTGGCCTCTTGGTCCCGATACAAATTGTGCCCGTAATCGAAGATCGGAAACTAAAGTTGAACGGTACCGAACTCCTCGTAGATGCGATGATGGAATTTTTATATAATCTGTTGTGTAACTCATTGAAAATGCACCCACATGTACTCTGGCACGTATACAATAAATTGGTACACTTTGGAAGGTTTGGAGAACACGTTTATTATTTTAAATATTCAAAAATATGGAGCACAAATCTCAAACACCATGCCAAGTAATTAATTGCATTTGTTCTCTCGTTATTAAGCTGAAGGAAATAAGTTTTGATGAATTTTAGTACATAATAGAAATAAGTTTGATTACATAATTTTACATTTTCAAATATCTTACAAACTAAAATATCTCCTTTTTCTTATATTTAAAATCGGTTTCTTTGCGCCATACACACTAACACATATTATTAATTGCTCTGCTTTTTCACTAACTTTAAATGCACTGATTAACTCATTACTTCTCATTTGCTTCTTTCGTGTCCTGTTGCCTGCTTTCTCAAATTGCTCTTTTGCAATGTACTGTTATTTTATTCTAGTTTTTCTTTACTTTTTTAGATTGCTCAGAAATTTCAGTGATTAGCTTTATTGAAAACTACGTTTCCTTTACATGCACATAGCAAACCTTTTTGTGTCTATTACTTTCTTTCGGTTCGGCTATTTATTATGCAAGAACCTATTATTTAATTTATTTTCTTCGACCCCTGCAAAAAACAAGCTTGCCTTTTGCTTTCTTTACAACTTTATTATTCCTCGCATCTCATTATCAATGCATTTATTGTTTAAATTTTAAGTTTATCATTGCAGTTATATAAAACACCCCAACTCTGTGCTTATTGAATTGTTCATTATGTTGCACAGAGTCGAGTCGTGGGCCTAATACCATTACAATATATGCCAAGGAAAATAGTATAGAATCTATTCAAGAAAACATCCAGGAAGGCCTAGAAACCGGAAAACAAATAGGAATTGTTTGGATACCATCGCATGTTGGGATAAGCAGAAATGAAGACGTGGACGAAGCGGCTAAAGAGGCAACTACTGAACATGTACAGCAAATACAAATTCCAATAAATGACGTTTGTGAGGAAGGATAATTGTTTTGGCCTTACCTGTTGGCGAAAGCTTTACTTGGTATTTTTCCGGCTGGTAACTATCGGCCTAATTGTGCTAACTCGCCGAGAAGAGTTGGGGTTCCAGCTACGCTGAAAGAAAACGAAAAAAAGGAGGGGGCGCCAGGTCCTCGACGTTGTTTTACTCCTTGCGTTGGACCATCGCAAGGTGGAGATAATTCCCAGCAGAACGAACGAAATTAAAGCAACGACCAATAAATATATCACAACTTTATTTATTAGCTGGTGAGTACTAAGCATCAAACATACCAATATGTACAAAAAAGAAATACATCATATATAAATATATATAAGGTGAGCGCGGCATAAGCGACCACAAAATATTTGTTAAAATTAAAAAAGAAAAGCCGAGCAGGCACGGGCGCCGCAAAGGCAATGAATAAAAAAAATAGCAGAGGTTGAACTTGTACAGAGCGCGAAGCGGGCTCAAAAGCAAATACGCCGATACAGAGTGATACAAGCCTATCCTGGCTAACGTTTAAACCCGAAGGTTAGCTCTAAATCACGTTGTAACGCTACTCAAAATAATTTCTAAGGGTCGGAGCAACGTACGTTTGCGTGGCCACACTAAACATGTCGTTGTCCTTAATATTAAAACGCATCAAGGTATTCCCATATAATATTAATTATAGCAAACGCTTGGATCTGCTCTATATCCGGTTTTGACCGATAAAAACTAATTAATAAATTCGCGGCGATTCGAAGTTGAAGCCAACGGCTCCCGTAAGAAGGTCGTGAGCCACAACCCAAAACTACTAACTTTGCGTTACACGGCTGACTTGCAAATGGCGGCGACCGGAGACCACAAAGAAATGTAAGTACAGATTTAAATTTGAATTAAATAAATGAAAGACCTAACACACGGTTGGCAGGGGGGTCCACGGAGGGCAGCGGCCAGCGGGGCCGCTTACAACTGGTTTCAAAAGGTTACCAGATAACAAAATTTTGGGCAAGTGGAACAAGAAAAAAACTTCCTGAAAGATATGACTGGAACAAGAGATAACCTTGCTCTAGCAACAAAAGGAATAGTTTAAAATAATTGCAATGGCGGTTGCCTAGCTTCCAGGCTTAAATATCTGTAGAAATGAAACCAGAATAAATTTAATTAGTAAAATAAGAGTAATTACTAGGGGAGATGCTTACGAAACTGCTTAATAATTATAGGAAAATATTTAAAACTAGGATACAGCTAACCAGACCTAACCTGAAGCATGCAAAATTACCAAAAAGCCACCTAATAATACTCAAAGCTAAAAATTCAACTAGCAAAAGTTTACTAATACAGGAGACGCTCCAAAAGTACCGTAACACGTTAAGAGCGAAATCAAAGATAAAATAAAGAAACAGTGGCAGAATAAGTGGAAGAACACCCCTTCAAATAACAACCATCTAAGAAAAATAAAAAATGAAACTGTGAGATGGCAAACCCTAGAAAGCAGAAAAATCCAAGTAATGCTAATAGGGCTGAGAATAGGTCACACAGGCTTAACACACAGCCACCTACTGCAAAAAACTGAAACCCCAAAATGCGCCACCTGCAATACACGGATAACAGTCCATCATATTATAATCGACTGCAGGGAGCACACAGCTCAAAGCGAAAAAAACAAGATACCACCTAACCTAAAGGAAGCACTCGAAAACGATCCCGAGAAGACTAAATATATAGTAAGCTATCTTATACATACCAGTCTACTCAACAAACTGTAATCTCTATTATAACTTAAACATTTAGTTAAAACTCATGTAATTATACCTACGAGTATATTAATGTACCAAGGTATTAGTGGCTTGTGATATCGAAATACCTTTTTGTGTAAATAAAAAAGAAAGTAACAATTTATGCAACAGATAGGTGCATTTAAACATTTCCTTTTCGGTTATAAAGGTAATAATTGCAATTTATAAAACACGACCATACGGCATCCCCGCCTGCCGTTCACGGGGATGAGTTATTATCACACCAATTAAAAGTAAAACAGATATACAGCAAATGTCACTAAAGCTTAGAATTTTGATGCAGGTCAATTCAGTACTTTTTCGAATATAAGTACCCACTAATACTCCCCTCTGACCGCCAGTCTATTTTCGTACTGGTTGCTGTATATTAACACCAACATTAGGTGATGTACAAAAACGATACCTTTGATTACGTGATGTTTTCATCATACAGAACTTTTATCACGTATTAGATACAGTTAAAGACGTCACAGAAAACAGATTCTCAAATGACCAGCCGGATCGAACACGAACCACCATAAAATGATAATAAAAGTAGAATTCCACCTTTCTGCATAATACCTATCAGAAACTATCAAGAAAATTTAAAAGTAATTAAAACAATTGCTAAAAGTGAATTTTCAACAGTAATGTATTAAGTGCATAGTGCCCATAATGCTGGCCAGATTGCACGACCAGCTGGATTGCTATGAAAATATGTCCCGACAGCGAAGCTGGAGGGCGTATTTTCTAAGCAATCCAGCGGCAGTGCAATCTGGTATGTTTGATTGATTTATTTATTAATTGTTCCCAATTTTGCAGTACATAACAAAAACCAAACAAAAAAGAAAAAAACTAGTAGGAAGAAACACTATCTCTAATATAAGGACATAAAAGTCTCCTAAAGCTACGATATATCTTACACTCTTTTATGGTCGCCGACACATGATTCCAGAAGTCCAGGCTCTTATAGAGCAGGGTATTTCTAAGATCGCTTCGCCGAACCAAAGGCAGGTCGAAGTCACCTACATTCCGCAAGGTGTAATCATGGCGATCTACATTTGTGGCTACTTTCGAACACAAGTAGTCCGGCAATAGGCCTTCCATTAATTTGAAAATGAAAATCATCGTGTTAAAATACATTCTTTGTTTGACGTCAAGCAATTTGGTCTCATAGAGCATCCCGCGAATGGAGGCATCTCTCCTCCTGCATGTCACAACGCGCAAGGCTTTATTTTGCAGCTTCGGCAGCCTCCTAAACGCCCCTTCATTGCATAGACAGAGGAGGGAGCTGCAGTAGTCTAGGTGGGGGGCAACGAGGGTCTTATACAGATTCAATCTCACACTCATACTAACCTTTCTTTTCATTCTTGCTAAAAAATACACCTTTCTCGCAAACTTTTTCATCGCATACTCTAAATGCTCATTCACACTCAAATAATTTTTAATCATAACCCCAAGGTATTTATGAACACTCACTTTCTCTAACTCGCTCCCAGCCATTCTCAGACTCAAACTCACTTCGCTCCTCTCTGTTGCACTAACTAAAATCATCCACTTCGTCTTGGCCGCATTGACCTTAATCTTCTTCATTCTCGCATGCTCACTCACTCTGCGTAGCTCTGCCTGCATCCTTCTGGTAGCTGTGGCGGCATCAAACGCCTCTAGGGATATAACGGTGTCGTCAGAAAATTGATGAATGTCGGCCATCAGAAGGGCATGCTTCATGTCATTCACATATAAATTGAACAAACCACAGCTGGGGAGGAACACCGAGTTTCATGGGTCTCTCGCTTGACCTCGCACCATCATAAAGTGTGTACTGTGATCTACCATTCAACCATGATTGAAACCATTTCAGAACATTATCTAGTGTCTCGAAGGTTCTTTTTAAGTCGAGAAAAACCACTACGATCACTTTTCTGTCACGCATAACTTTCTCTTTCCAATCATTAATGACACAATTGATCGCAGTTTCGCATGAATGGGCTTCACGGAAGCCCGATTGCTCATTCACAATAATAGCATGTGCACTCAACAATTCTTTAAGCTGTACTTTGTCACAGATTTCCAGAACTTTACCTGTGACCGGGACTTGGTTTATTGGCCTTTTATGCTCTGCCTGATCCGATCCTCTCTCCTTGTCAATCGGGATTACTTGGGTCACCGTCCAGCTAGATGGGCATTCACCCTGCCTAAAGGACTCATTCACCAACTCCACATAACACTGTCCGATCATACCGATCGAATAGAGTAAGACATCACCATTTACGTTGTTCACGCCTGCCTTGGTCTTGATCGGACACAGGGCCTGCGTGATATCCTCGATCTTAGTTTGACGAAATTCAGTCCAAATCGGCTCATCGACCCTCTTGCCAAAAGTGGTCCAATTAAATACACCAGATGGGAGCAAGATCGATCGATTGATTTCTATAAAGCTATCGATAAAAAAATTGTTTAATTTCTCGGCTACTTCGCTAGCATCCCTTACACGCACACCATCAAACACCACACCCATGCTACTTTTGCTACTATCCTTGTAAAACGATTTCAAAAAACGCCATAACTTCGCTGGATCAGCGCTCAAGTAATTAATCTTCTGCGCGACAAATTGATCCTTGCACTTTGCAGCATTATCGAAGCAAGGAACTATGCACGCAATATATTTTGCGTAACTATTGCTTGAATCGATTAAAAAAACTAACGAATCATCATTTTAATGAGTAAGGTGAAGTATTACCGATAAGTAGTTATATAACAACTTACCGATAAGTTGTTATGTAACACCTTATCGACGCAAGTAGTTTTTGATAGGTTAAAAATTAAAAAAGCGAGTTCGATCATTGGTCAAATGACATCGATTGACAGATGTATGCAATAGTTTATAGAATACAAAACTAAGCATCTGAAAATTAAAAGGAACTCAATTGTCGATTATTGTTCGCTGACTAAATGCCACATGGAGAACAAAACTAAATACCACTCATATCAGAACGCCAGAGATAAACCCATGAGCGTAGTTATCATAAACGTACCCGTATCCAGGGCCGTAACTAGGTATAGGCAGAGTAGGCCCCTGCCTACAGGCGCAAGCGACCAGGGGCCCCAAAATGGCAGTGGGAAAAAATATTTCTTTCATACTAATGAAACAAAAACAAATCAAGGAGTGGCCAATTTTACGGACAAATTAATTTGTAATATTAAGGATTTTACCCTAAGTAATGCTAATTATAATCATGGGAATTGCTCCCAATCTGGTCGACACATTACATTCCATGCTAACGATCATTTTCTAAATTATAACAAATCAGGTACGAAGTTTCTAAAGTCAATTATATGTCAAGACAGAGTGTTTCACACAGGCTTAATATCAATAGAGAGACCCCTTACAAAATTATGTCATTTGAACAATATTGAATATATTTAAAAATTTGCAACCAAAACAGGAAGAAAAACTTGTAGCTAAAATAAATACCAATAAATTAAACTTTTAAGGTTGGGTGACAGGTACGAAAAGTACCTTTTTCTACTCCCGCATGTATATATTCTGTTTTCTTCACAATCTACAGAATGGATATGTAGGCAATTGTAGTTAACTGAACGTATATGATTTCATATCCACACAAGGGTGGATATGAAATACACCAATCACAAACCACGTTAGTCGTGATTACCTAGGCAACTTTCATTAATTGTTTGTTTTGCAATGGGCACGCCCTGCTGTGCCCTGTTTGTGGCAAACGTGATTTTGTTGTAAGATATCTTATTAATTAGCGTTGAATAAATTTTCTTTTAATTTTCCATTCTTTTCCATTGATAGGTCGTAGAAAAAATACACTGTACAACTCGAGTGGAATGTCCATATCGCCCTCGGATAATTGAGCACTCCGCCTACGGCGTCGTGCTCAAACTTTATCCTCGTGCGATATGGACATCATATCCACTCTCGTTGTACAAACTACTATTATCTACGACCACCACTAAAAGTAGGCCTTTTAGTACTAGCTTGTTTCACTAAAAGTGTCGTTCTATAGTTTAGCGTGGTTAAAGAAATCCGCTGTTTACTTTAAGCGCATCTGTGGTATAAAGCGAAGTGAGGTTATAAAACTACAATTTCGAACTGGAAGTGAAGTTGTAAAGTTATTCTAGTTACTTCTTGCGTTAGAGGTAAAGTGTTTTTGAAATAATTAAAGCGTTATGTAATGAATACAGTCAAATGTGTAGTATTAATAATTACCTTTGATAACTGACTTTGACAGTATTGGTTTCCCAAACATTCGCCTGCGCGCAAAGGCCCTCTCTTTATTATGACATAAATTAGAAGTGTCGTAGATGCAAACCTTTGTTAAATCGATATTTATGGATTAATAACAGTAAAATTAAGGTCGTAGATAAAATATTGTATGCAACGCGTGCTAAAAGTCGTTTATGCACGAGACATGTTATGAAACTCAGCCTTCGGCTTCGTTTCTTAATTTTCATGTCTCGTGCATAAACGTCGACTTCTAGCACTTGTTGCATAAATAGCTATTATCTACGACCACTACTAAAAGTATGCCGTTTAGCACTAGCTTGTTTCACTAAAAGTGACGTTTTATAGTTTAGCGTGGTTAAACAAATCAGCTGTTTGCTTTAAGCGCATCTGTGGTATAAAGTGAAGTGAGGTTATAAAACTACAATTTCGAACTGGAAGTGAAGTTGTAAAGTTATTCTAGTTACTTCTTGTCAGATGTGGAGTATTAATAATTACCTTTCGTAACTGACCTTGACAGTACTGTCATTCGCAAACATTCGCCCGCGCGGCATGGCTTACTGTTTATTATTACATAAATTAGAAGTGTCGTAGATGCAAACCTTTGTTAAATCGATATTTATGGATTAATAACAGTAAAATTAAGGTCGTAGATAAAATAGTGTAAGCAACGCGTGCTAAAAGTCGTCAACTTTTAGCACTTGTAGCATAAATAGCTATGTTTTATGTTTTATATTGGAATTTCCATTATTTTGTTTGTGTTTCTTATAAAACTGAAATAGTAAAAGAAAACACTTAGTAATGCGAATTACATTAATTCGCAAAAAAAAGGGAAAATCGCATTCGGTGGAATAAGAACCCGTGTTCCTAGAGGGAATCTGATTTGTAATGCGAACAAACTGCGCCCGACTGGCAACAATAAAACGTGACAGACGCAGACAGGCAGACACGCAGGCCGAACACGCATCATACCTTTATAATAAAGCACAACACTACATGCCATGTTAAACAGGTAAAAGTACCAAGGCTTTATTCAACGGTTTACTATTTTCCGGTTTTGTAAACAAACTTTTCATTATTTTTACTAGGGATGTTATCGCAAAAAACAGTTATTTATTATGCCGATTGGTTGTGTTTTTTAAAACTACGAGCAGAAGTATATTTCATCTAATAATAAAGAAGGTATATTACTGGCTTACTGAATGGGCCCAAACGCTACGTTTAATTACACCCTTACAAATCGATTTTCCGTCTTCGCCGCGTGATGCTAGTTCAGGTGGCATTCGTGGCAGGAAGATCTGCGGGCACCTCACACTAACGCGGGAAACTTTAAATTTGGCATGCGCCGCAGACTACAGGTAATTTATATATAAGAAAATAATATATGTTTTGTTGTATTCATAATATAATATGTACTCCCGTTATTAGAACTATTGTTTTATATTTTTGTCTTTTTATTTAATTTTATTTATACTTTATTTTGTGTTAGACGCGTTTTTATGTTATATTAAAATGATTGTACTGACCGGGGGTGGCCGTCCGCCTAGCACCTTCAACTTCAACTATTGTTGCAACCCGTATAGAATTAGTAAGCATCCGATGTCTACTGATCTTTCACATTACAGCAGTTACTTTAAATCGGTAAATTCGCTCGGCTGCTACCCGCTGCAGAACCACTAGGCGGAGCAACATATCTTCGCGGGATCCCTAGCCGGAACAACATGTCTTCTCTCTACTTAATTATCATATAATCATCCATCATGAGCAAGAACCTCTGGAATCTATCGTTTGCTGTAGTTTCCAAAAAAGCTACTAACATAATGAAAGCAACTAACACGTGCATTCTACAGTAGCTATCATCTGACGCATTAACTAAGAATACGCATAGCACCGTATTGTTGCAACTCATCCTATTACAATTAATTATTGCTTCAAATAATCGCATACGTCAACAACTCCGAAAAATACGACGCTTTGACAAACATACGTCGCGCCAGTGCAAGAACTCCAAATATTCTGCCCCGATTGGAATTCTATCCCTGACCAGCGGTACATTAGTTGCACCTCCACTTTGGTTCTATTTGCCAAGATTGCATTATATTTTAGGGTTAAACATTTTCCAGAAATGGTAAGCATAGTAACCAAAACTTAAAAATAATGCACCTTTAGAAATTACCAAATATTTTAACCTTAGCAAAACTTTTAAATTAAAATTGTTGAATTTAGTTTTGAGTATCTACTTCTTTGTTTTCAATGCACATCATACATACTGAAATAGATGCAGAAGTCACTAAAATCAGTATTTTTGTCACCTCTATCGTTAGTGTACTGAGGGGAGCAAAAATGTTGGCTTGCCTACAGTAACATTTTGCTTAGTTACGGCCCTGCCCGTATCACTATGAAATTAAAATCCAATCAGTTATCGGTGTTACCAGGCCCTTTGACAGAAATATGTGCAACTCTTCTTACAGCTAGTAAAACATCAAGCGACATTTACTAACTTAACTACCTTTTCTCATGTGTTACAGTTGAACTTACTTTGTCCACCACTTTAAACATTTCAACAATAATTAGAACAACGCAACACAAAGAACTGGCACACATCTAAAACCAATTGACTATTCATGCAAACAAGCAGCATAGTGAAATTTGCAAAGTAATAATAATCAAACTAGCGAAACCTCTCCCTCATCTAGTTCGCTTTACATATTGAAACCATCTTTCAGTACGAAAAAACCACTAATAACTCCGCGTCTCTACACTATAATAGCTATTTCTATTACTAGGGAGGACAATGTATTATTCTCTACATCGTTTTATTCTTTGTACCCACATGAAGAGCAAAAACAGTTCTGATACAAAAATAACTGCTGCAGTCAGTAATCCCATAAATCACTGTGTAAACGAATATTTCAAGTGAATTAAGCTATCGTCACGTCTTCTTGAATTTCGCTTTTGAAAAATAATTCAGTGTCGAATTCGAAGGAAACTACATTGTACAATCCACTTTCTGCCATTCTTTTGTTAAGATTGTTAAAAATATCAAGAAAATAGTGCCTGTTCCTGGTAACTACACTTATATACGTCAAAATTAAGTATTATGAGAGAGCACCTTAAAAGTAAACACTTTTAACATGTGTTAAAAATACTACTTAGTAAACTAATATTTGTCAGGTAACTAATGAAAATCAATAATTTTCAGTTGTTCGACAGCTCGTTATTTAAAAAAAATAGTAAGGCTTTCTGTATTCTAATCAAATGTCAAAACTAGCATGATTATTTTGAAAAATGTCTACCACGATTTGCTATATTATACTCAAATTAATAAAAGTTACATTTAGTCCATAAAAATAATTTTGCTGATTTTTAGTGATAAAAATCATACTTTTTCACGAATTTTGCAGTTTTATTAACGATGGCGAAGTCCGAATGTATCAAGCAAATAAGTAAAAAAAGTTGCCTTTATACGTGTTGTACACATTATTTTTTTTTGCATAGTGATCGCTGGTAACTCGAAATTTGGCCGAAAAGCTGTCATATTACAAACATGCAGTAACGCGAGAAAATTCTTATTTCAAAGTTAAATAATAGAATCTAATTAGACCTGACCAAAGATTCGTTTAATCGGAATGAACCGAACATTTCAAGAAAACACACAATAATAATAATAGTCTCTATTTATCTACTCAAGATACAATAAATAAGAAAAGATAGTGGTCACGGTGCTTGCGTAAAGTGCAGACGTATTATAATTCAACACGTCTGCAGTTTACTTCTGTTTTGATTGGCTGTACGACTTCGGAAGAAACGATGTGATGGGTTATACCTTATGCGTCTGCAGATTACGTATATGCAGCCGGGACGCATGTGTTTAAGTAGCGCAGATAAAAATAGCCCATACTCCTTGCAATATCCCACTAAACGTTGGGTTTGCATATGCATCCGGATGTCCTTAGAATTCAACCACCGACAATTCTTTTTTTATTTGAAAATTCTTGTAATTTATTAGAAACGTGCAAATAATTTTACCCCTAACTTAATTTGATTTTTAAAATTATTTAGTGTCACAATATCCACGAGGGAAGTTCTGGGTAAAGCATTTTACAGATTTTTAAAACGATTAACGTTTTCATCAATCCAGCTGCAAGTATTTTTGCATATGCTGCCTCGTGTTTGCTTTTCTGTAATGCTTGCCGGACACATGTGAATTAAAACCGGAACATTTAATTCTACAAAGTCTTAGATGGTATCAGACATTGTTTCGAAGCCAGGATGTGTCACAACGCTCATAAGTTTGCTTTGAAACAAGTACTAGATGTGTATGCTATACAGGGTGTTTTATGGGATCAAACTACTAAGGAGTATTCAGTGCGACGGTAGATGATATTTGAGTATAGGGACCCATATCCGGAAATGTCTCCCTGGGGCACTGGAACTCTATGACACGTTAAGACAATTTAAAACATTTGAATGCATTGCAGTTTGTTGCTCCATATGCCAGATGCATATCCGCCAATTCTTGATTGGTTTGAAAAAAGTCGTTGGAGCCGTTTTTGAAACACAAGAGTAAACATCATATTTCCGGTTATGCGATTTTTTCAAAAGCTTGCTGTCGCATCTACATAGTACACAAAACTTATATATGAAGTTTCAAAGCCATACCTCTTTTCGTTTTTGAGATATTCTGTTCACAGACCAACAGACACACAGACAGACAAACCAATGAACAAAAACACGCTTTTTGGGTTCAGAGATCTCTAAAATGTGAAGATCTGCTGAAAACCCAATTTCGGATTTTTTGGATAAATCCAATACTCCCTTTATCATATAAATAAAGGAGAACGATCCAAACGTGTGTGTCACGACAATTGCAGACGCGATGCCCCCATTTGTATTTACATGCATTTCACCGTCGCCTCGATTTCGCGACCGGGGCGGAGCCCCCAGGGACCCTTGAAGAGGAGCGGAGCTCCGATGGCTCCTTTGGAGAAGGGCAAAGTCCCGGGGGCCCCCTTGGAGAGGTGCCGAGCGCTAAGGGCCCCCTTGGAGGGGGGCGAAGCCCCGTGAGCCCCCTTGGAGAGGGACGAAGCTCCGGGGCCCCCTTGGAGAGGGGCGGAGCCCCGTGAGCCCCCTTGGAGAGGGGCGAAGCCCCGGGGCCCCCTTGGAGAGGGGCAAAGTCCCGAAGGCCCCCTTAAAGAAAAGCGGAGTCCCAAGGGCCCCTTGGAGAGGGGCGAAGTCCCAAGGGCCCCCTTGGAGAGGGGCGAAGTCCCGAAGGCCCCCTTGCAGAGAAGCGGAGTTCCAAGGGCCCCTTGGAGAGGGGCGGAGACCCGATGGCTCCCTTGGAGAAGGGCAAAGTCCCGGGGGCCCCCTTGGAGAGGTGCCGAGTCCCGAGGGCCCCCTTGGAGAGGGGCGAAGTCCCAAGGGCCCCCTTGGAGAGGGGCGAAGTCCCGAAAGCCCCCTTGCAGAAAAGCGGAGTCCCAAGGGCCCCTTGGAGAAGGGCGAAGCCCCGAGCGCCCCCTTGGAGAGGGGCCGAGTCCCGAGGGCCCCGTTTTAGAGGGGCGGACTCCCAAGGGCCCCCTTGGAGAGGGGCGAAGTCCCGAGGACCCCCTTGAAGAGAAGCGGAGTCCCAAGGGCCCCTTTGGAGGAGGGCGGAGTCCCCGAAACCCCAAAGGCCGCCTTAGAGAGGGGCGGAACCCCTGGAGCCCCGTGGGCCCCTTTAAAGAAGGGCGAAACCCCTAGAGCCGCGAGGGCCCCCTTGGAGAGGGGCGGACCACCTAGGGCCCCTTGGAGAGGGGCGGAGCCCAGTGAACCCCCTTGGCGAGGGGCGGTTTACCGAGGGCCTCCTTGGAGAGGGTCGAAGCCCCCTTGGAGAGGGGCAAAGCCCCGGGAGCTTCCTTCTTTGGTCTAAGCCTAAAACTGGTGGTAAATCGAATAGAATAGACCGCGCAATAGCGCGCGCAGCCCCGTTTATCCTTAAAAGAAGTAAAACCCGTCAGCAAAACTTAACAGTGTGTTATTTACCGAATGGTTAGTTGTACTTAAAAAACCTGTATAATATTTTTTGTAGAGAATTTCCTAGCCTTTATTTTAATAACTAAAAAAGTCATACGACCCATAAAAAGCGAGATATTTGCGAAAAATGCATTTTTGTGACCTTTGACCTTGAATAACTCAAAACGCAAGCGCGATATCGATAGGGACTTTTGAGACATTATTTGTAATGTCAAAATAAAAGTGTATGCAAAAATTTCAGCTCACTTGGATTTTTTCTGCAAGTGGATCCTAATGTAACCAGACTAATACGTTTTGTGTATTAATATTCCTATTATGTGTACTTTCGACAACATATTCGGTGAATGACTTGAATTGGCACAGTACATGTAATTTCGTTTTAATTGGAAGTTTGATTGATAGAAAATGAGATATCCATACTAGAAGGTTTATTCTTATTTTAAAATGGGCTCTGTGAAAGGATGATCTATTCATACACGCTTCCGACGCATACGTGTCGGATCTCAAAATTCAGCTGCTGGTAATGTGATTTTTTTTATTCAGTCGTTTTATAGAGCCACTAACGATATTCCGTCCGTTTTACCACAATTTCTTTGCTGGGTCCTGCGTAAGCGGCGCCTAATTTAAGGGCTTTGTTTAGCGCATGTTACGCTTATTTAAGTTCTGCTGCTGGCTAACAGAAGCCGCCTTAGGTGCTATTTTGAGACTCGTCATCTAAAAATTGCACTTCGTGGGTTACTGGCGTCACCGACATTCGATACGCATTGGTGCCCAATTGCCGGCTATTCAGGAATATTTCACAAAAAAAATCGCCAGCTAAAATGGAAGTACGTGATGAAATGTGCCGTTCCAGCGCCACGTGCTTCGTCGCCATTGTTGGAGGTAGCCCCAAAACTTTCCATTAAGTAGGTGCCACAAGGTAAAAGTTATTTTTAAAGTAAGATACCTGCAGATGGTGATGATGCTGTCAGGGGTGAGAGACGTGAGTTCCCGCTTAAGTTTTGCTGCGAACAGGTCAGTTAGCACCGACAATCGAAGTCAGCAAGATATTTTGGGTGCTGCGGTTCCGAGAACGAGCACAACGCGCGCTCGGGGCAGCTTTTAAGTCAGTTTGAACTTGTAGCTTCACTTGACACTACCTGTTCCACTAGTAATCACGCAAAAAGTCGTTCTTTCTTTGAGTTTTGTTGAATAGCGTTGCAAAGTGTCAGCCTCATAAATTAATGTCGTGTAGAGTTGGTGTTATCCCCTGAATTAATCGACCTTACGGATATACAGGTTAGTACCACTTACTTTGAAGTGTTGTCCCGTTACTGAGGTTAACCCGTTTCTTAGCGCGGTTTTAGCCATGCGCTTCCCATCCAAAAATTTCAGAGATGTAACAAAAAGAACGCGTATCGTGGTGGAGAGTGTTATTTCAATGCTTTCGTTTTACGAGGGTAAGGTATATGGTTTTCGGCCTTGACATAAGATGGCGTTCCGATCAGCAAAAATTTATTTTTTCTGCCTGCGTGCAAGTGTTATTAGTTCGTATGACAAGTTTCAACTTGTTCTCTCTAGTAGTTTGTTTACACGAATTTTTTCCGTAGACGTCTTGCGTGTTTTTCGTTAAAATGGATAAATTTGAATATCGTGCGGTCATAAAATTCTTCGTTTTGGATGGATTAACCCCTAAGGAAATTCATTCGAAGTTGACAAAAGTTACGGGAACTCTGCTCCTTCCATGTCAATCGTTAAAAAGTGGGCAGCTGAATTTAAACATGGTCGCACGTCCCTCGAAGATAACCCACGTGAAGGACTGCCAAAAACCGCAACCACACCGAAAATCATCGAAAACGTGCATGATATCGTGTTGGACGATAGGCGAGTGAAGGTCAGTGAGATAGCTGAGGCTGTGTGGATATCGGAAAAAAGGGTGCGAAACATCTTGCACAAAGAATTAGAGATGAGAAAGCTCTGCGAGTGACGGGTGCCGCATTTGCTGAATGCCGATCAAAAGCAAATGCGCAAACGAGTTTCGCAGCAATGTTTGGACCGATTCAATAGGAATCCGACCGATTTAGTGCGGCGATTTGACACCATGGATGAGGCATGGGTTTACCAGTACACCCCAGAAACGAAGCAGCAGTCAAAGCAGTGGGTGGAAGCCGGTGGTTCAGCGCCAAAGAAAGCGAAGTTGATCGCATCTGCTGAAAAGGTCATGGCCAGCGTGTTTTGGGATGCGAAAGAGATCCTGTTAATTGATTACTTTGCAAAAGGCAGAACAATTACAGGCGAATATTGCTCCTACCTTCTTGATCAGTTGGATGCCAAAATCCGGGAGAAGAGGCATGGATTTAAAAGAAAAGATCATCTTTCACCAGGACAACGCACCTGTTCACAAGAGTGCGTTGGCGATGGGAAAACTGCGGGATTTGGGGTACGATTTGTTCGGCCATCCCCCCTATTCTCCTGATTTGGCACCCTCGGACTTTCATCTGTTCCCAAACTTGAAGAAATTTGTTTCTGGAAAGCGCTTCGTGTCCAATGAAGAAGTTAAGAGGGCCGTAAATGAATATTTTCACAGCCTTCCAGACTCTCACTCCCGGGAAGGAATACTGATGTTGGAGAAACGCTGGACTAAGTGTGTTGAATTCAAGGGAGATTATGTAGAAAAATAAAATCATCTTTTAACTGAAAATCGCAGTCTTTCATTGTCAGGCTGAGAATTTTTCACCTTACCCTTGTAAGGGTTCTTCAGAACCAAGCAAACTGCCCGAGAAATCAATTTTCCATCAAGGTATTTGTAAATGGTTTTATTAAGTTTGTGATTAAACTCGATTAAATTCGATTGATTGTCAAATTTATTTGGAGTTAAAACTTTTGCTGGTGCCTGCAGCACAAGGATAAATATTAATGTAAACTGTTGCACTGCAGGCGCTACCCTTTTTTGTGTTCGGTTTCTGTAACATTTATTAAGTAAACACAAGAATATGGTTTGCCGCACTAATTCAAATAGAACTATTTTAACCTTGTGTAACCAAGGTCGAACATTTTTGGCCAGGTCCAACCCGCTTGGTCTTGAATTTTATTCGTTTTAAAGCTACAGGGGCGTCCTCATATTTTTTTTATATCCTGAGTTTATGCTACCGTTCTTTCTTTATTCTGTGTTGTTATTTCTGTGTGTACTTGGATGTGGTGAATGTATTTGTGCGTTTATACCGTAGGTGTTATTGTTTGTTTCTGTTTGTAACCCCAATAATTTTAAAGTAGAACAAATTACTTTTTCCGCCAATCGTACTAAAACTGACACATTCCATTACATCAGCCGTTGATAGGTAATTTACAATAAAACTGTACAGGAATAATATTCCCGGCCTAAGCAGGGAATATTCAAGTACTATTTCCTATTTTTTTTAATTACTCGTATCGATCGGCGGAAAAATAGTATGTGTATCTTGGACAAAAATTAACATTCTCAGACTCCTGTGTTGTTGGGCTCGACATTCGCCTCGCCCAACAATATTTACAGTCGTCTGGGAATGTTACACTTTTCGTCCTAGATACACAATGTACTATTGTCATTTTAACTTTGGTGTTTCGTTGTTTACAAAATAGTTTGTTAAAGCAATAAAGAACGTACTCCTCAGGTGAGTTAAGTGTTCAATGTGTAATTTAGTTTATCCCCATTTGGAAATATTGTAAAAACATAGTGTAAAGAAAGGTTTACTTTAGGAGCAAGCAATTGAATTCTAAAGTATTTTGTACGAGACGCAGTGGCCTTGACCGTGACGAGCGAATTCCATCAAGGGCTGAAAATCACGGTGGCACCCTATCACAATAATCACCTTTTCGTTTTTTGTTTATCTTAGAATAGGACCGTACTTTACAAGTTTATCAAACCACGCCCTCGCACTGGCCAGCCCAGGTCGATCGGAAGCATTTCTACCATTCTCCTCTCAACGCAACTTAAGCCTGTGGTAAATGCGTTTCGGTGTTCTCGTAAAGTCGTGTTTATACCGTAACAAATGTGCTAATAACATTGAGTTTACATCGTTTTTCCATAAATTTATTATAAAAGAATCTGCATTATTAGTAACGCTGATTACAATATATCAGTCAAAAGCCAGAGGTACTATAAACTGTAAGCTTCTAAAAATAACAGGCAATTCTTTTAATAAATAAACAAACCCTTATAAAATACAATAAGTAATATGCATTAATAAAATATTTTAAAATATTTACAAAATTATAAAAATTGTAATAGTTTTTTAAATTATAGTCGGCAAAGTAATCTAAACACAGTTCCTAAGGATCGATAGCTTGTCCAGTTTCAGTCTTCAATCTTGGGATAACAATTCGAGAGTCGTGCCAGTTCTTTCAATTTACATATACAGTAGGTCTCATACGCATTCAGCAACTTCGTTTCAATTACCTTCTTATACCATCTTAAGTTTTTTCTAGAGCTCGAGTGTTGGGGAGCCTCTTAGTTTTCCGTTATGTTTGGAAAATTCCTGATTGCTAGCTCGCCTTGGACGTTAATGGACTGTATGGATTTATTTCTTCACTGAATTATAAACACGTTGAAAGCAAAGTAGGTAATTTATTGCCATAAATTAACACACAAACATTTGAACATTTAAATAAAGAATTAGCTTTCGCGGTGTGGACCGGTTCGCGTGCTGCCACGTTGACAGAAGGAACGTAAGTGAAGCGGCGAGGCGAAGCCCGCTCAAGTTCTAGAATGTGCATAGTAAATACGCCACTGCAAGCGAGGCGGCACAATTTTATGAAACACTTAACATACCGCCCGCCTTGGAAAGGGTAACCTTTCAAATAACAATAGTACAAATTTGACATGTAACAGCTAGAGTATGACATGTAAATGGATCAAACATATATAAGCATGATAATACATAGATCTTAAGGTAATACAAGAAAACCCGAACAACGGATAGCCAAAAGGCTTTACGAAACACTGCGCAAGACGCTAACGTACTAGTTCACAACACTAGGTAGCGGACACAATTTGGCTAAGGATCGTTTTACGATCCCTGACACAGTTTTCACTGACGCCACACGCGTAACGCCGTCAAGGCCAGGGTGCAGCTCGGTGACCCGGCCTAACCTCCACTTCAGAGGGGGAAGATTGTCATCCTTGATGAGGATCATGGAACCAGGCTGAGGATTACCAAAGATACACAAACCAAATGTACCACTTAGGCCAATAGTTAGTTCTATAGGTTCTCCTTGTCACAGTTTAGCTAAATATTTACTTAAGATACTGACTCCTATATCAGGAAATACAGACACGTATATAAAGAACACGCCCCATTTCCTTGAAAAACTTAAAGAAGCAAACATAAACACACAACACTTAATGGTTAGTTTCGATGTAGTTAGTCTCTTCACTAATGTTCCAGTAGACAAAACACTCAACATCATTAAACATAAGCTACAAAACGATAACACATTACATACACGAACAACATTAAACGTTGGTACCATTATGGAACTCTTAACACTATGCATTAAAACGACATACTTTCAACTAAACAATGAATTTTACCAACAAGATTTCGGGATGGCAATGGGTTCACCTTTATCTCCCATTGTTAGTAACATTTTTATGGAAGACTTTGAACAACAACATGTCTACACGTACACCAACAAACCAGTAGTTTGGTGGAGATATGTCGATGATGTTTTTGCAATTTGGCCTCATGATATAGATGAGGTGGACAAATTTCTTGAACATATTAACAGTAAAGAAACCTCCATCAAATTCACATTAGAAACAGAGCAAAACAATCAGTTACCCTTTCTTGATACACTAATCACACGCACAATAAATACTTTTGAAACATCAGTATACCGTAAGAAAACCAATACTAATAGGTACTTACATTTTAATTCTAACCATCACAAAAACATAAAGACAGGCGTTGTAAAAAGTCTTTACGACAGAGCCAAAGTTGTTTGCTCTAATGATACAATTTTTAAAAAAGAGAAAGAATTTATTATTAATGTTTTACAAGATAATGCCTATCCAGAGACTCTTGTTCGGAACATTTTCAATACACGAAGCAATGCCACACACATACAAAGGAATGACACTCAAAAATATAATACTCTTACTATACCATATATTCCAGGCATATCTGACAAAATTAGACGAATTGGAAATAGATTCAATGTTAGGACGGTATTCAAAACGATGAATACTTTACGGTCAGTTCTTACAAAAACTAAACCGTTCAACGAAGAACAGCATTCAAGGAATTGTATATATAGTATTCCCTGTGAATGCGGGAAATATTATATCGGTGAAACATCCAGGCCTTTAGCAGTAAGAGTTAAAGAACATAAAAATATGTTGAAAACGTATCAATTCAATAAGTCTAAGCTGGCAGAACATGCTTGGGATGAAAACCATAAAATACAATGGGACAACACAAAGATCTTGTCTAAAGAATCGATGTCAATTAGGCGAAAAATTAAGGAAACGGCATACATTTTACTTAACGAAGAAAAATGCGTGTCGTCTTTCTCAATATTTTTAGACAATAGTTGGCTATCGATTCTTAAAGATGAGATCAAGTAGGTACAGTTATCAACAAACGTCAATGTCAGAAAATTCATTGGAGGTTGGTTTTTTCTTCCAGTGAAAAAAAGATAAGTTCTTGTTAGTTTTAATTGTTATTCGTTGATAACGAGGGCAGATTGTCCCTCGAAACGTTCGTTGTTAATATTTTCGTTATTTAATATTTTAATTTGCAGAGTGGCGAAATACCCATATAAGAAAATGAATTATAGAAAGGCCTTGTTCCGCAAGAAAATTGCCTAATTCGATTAATTCGGAATTAGCGCCGACAAAGTTAGTGCCATTGTCTGAATAGACATGGAGCGGTTTGCCTCGACGAGCTACAAACCGGCGAAAAGCCATTAAGAAGGCTTCAGTATAAAGGTCAGCGACCAATTCAAGGTGCTCTGCTTTTGTGACAAAACAAACGAATAGACAAAGGTAGGACTTCACTAGTTTAGAACCACGTCCTTTGCGATCCTTTATCATGAACGGTCCACCATAATCGATACCAGTCGTATAAAATGGGGGCGATGATTGAATACGAGAGGCTGGCAGATCTCCCATTATGGGTTCGGTTAGCTTAGGAGAAAATCTAAAACACCGCAAGCATTGATGAACCACTTGCTTGACTATATTTCTGCCAGAGGTAATCCAATATCGTTCTCTGAGATTAGCTAACAGCATTTGAGGTCCGGCATGGAGAAGCCGAAGATGCTCATGTGAGACTAGGAGTTTGGCGAATGGATGTTTGCCAGAAATCACTAGAGGAAACTTTTTGTCAAAAGGTAATTGAGAGTTGTGGAGCCTACCACCAACTCTTAGCAGTCCCTTGGAATCCAGATAGGGGTTCAAGGATATCAAAGCAGAAGATTGTTTCACAGGCTTGTTCTGTGACAACAGCTTAAATTCGTCAGGAAATGACTCACGCTGTGAAAACCTTGCAAGCCTTACAAGAGATGCTTGCAGTTCATCCGTAGAAAGGGGCACAGAAAGACGATCAGCTTTGAGGGTCCGCGCATTGTTATAAAAACGAAAGCAATAAGCTGTAACTCGTTGTAATCGAGCCAAACTTGAATGCTGATTGAACGGAAATGGTTCAACAGAGGTTACAGAAAAACTCTGAGCTTCTTTTTTGAATTCTGGAAGACCAGCAAGAACATGTTTGGAAGTAGGCCAAGATGCTTCATCTTCGATAAGCCAGGCGGGACCATGCCACCAAAGGCTTAATTCTTTTAAAACTAAAGGAGAGACTCTCCTAGTGAGAAGATCAGCAGGATTTGACGCGGTAGGAACATGCCTCCACGTGGCATCAGAAGTGAGTTGCTGAATATCTGCAACTCTGTTGCACACAAAGGTTTTAAGAAGATTTGGACTGGTTTTCAACCATCCTAGCACTATTGTGGAATCTGTCCACAAACCAATTCTAGATATGGGCAAATCAAGTGCCTTTATGACTTGCACGGTAAGTTTACTTAGAAGAACAGCTCCGCAGAGCTCGAGCTTCGGAATTGTCAAGGGCTTTAAAGGGGCTACCTTGGCCTTGGAACAGAGAAGGTGAACTTGTACCTCCCCTTCCTGATTCTTGGAACGTAGGTATATCGACGAACCGTAACCATTGTTGGAAGCGTCTCAGAAACCATAGAGTTCTATCTCAACCACGCGCCGACAGAGGACGTGACGAGGAATTGTTAAATCATTGAGCATGAGAAGGTCATTTCGATATGTAAACCATTTTTCTTGTATGGCGTTGGGAACGGGTTCATCCCAATTCAACTTTTACATCCAAAGTTGTTGCAAAAGAACCTTGGCACCCATGGTGCATGGACTTAGCAGGCCCAGCGGGTCAAATATCTGTGATATTTCAGACAAGATGCTACGCTTGGTAGCCTTACTACTTGTAGAATTTGAAATATTGAACATCAGATGACCTAATTCAGAATATTCATTCATGAAATTCGAATAGCGATTGGACAAGTCAGGGTTCGCTTGTAACTGCTTCTCTAATGATAAGAATCTTTTCTGAGCGATTTGCAATGAATCACCCAATACCTCTACAGGTTCCTTGAGAGGGATAAAGACAACGAATCGACCATTCGCTTCTCGTTGAGTATTTTGCACGAAATGTGCCTCACAGGCGTTCTCTTCATTTGTGCGGACCTTTTCCTCTGGGTAATGTTTGAGTTGCCAAAATCTAGCAATGGGGTCAGAAGCATCCTCGATCGTGCTAAGATTGCACTGTACAGGGTACGCAGAAGGGGGGCCTGTAGGGCCAGAAACAATCCAGCCAAAACGAGTTTTTTGGAGGATGGGAAGATTTGGGCCTAGACCAATTTGTCCAATACAAAGGAGCTGCCAGAAAATGGGCGAACCAATCAGAATGTCGATGGTGCCCGGTTGGTCGTAGGACAGATCTGATAACTTGATGTTATCAGGAACCTTGAAGCTGTTTCGCTGGACGCGAAAACTTGGGGTTGTACCTGTAATCTCATCGAGAACAAGACAGGATAGACCAATACTGTATGAGGTGTGAGGGGCTTGCAGCTTGATATCACACCTAGCCTTGATTTGAGAAGTAGCTTTACTTAAGCCAGAAACAGTAACGTTGACTTCGCGAGTTGGAAGCTTCAACCTTTTACACAAATCTGAACGTATGAAGTTCGATTGGGAACCGGAATCCAGCAGCATTCGCACAACATGAGGCGTACCATCATCAGCGATGAGTTTAGCGGTAGCCGTAGGTAAGAGTACCTGAAAAGCATTCGAACAGAATGCCGAAATCGATTGGTTTAGTTCAACAGGGGTTTCTGCCGACATCGCAGATCTTGGTTGACTAGAAGAAGCATTTTGAGGTTTATCCTCATACAGAAGGGTGTTGTGCCTTGATTTGCACTTTCTACATGTATATTTGGAGCTACAGCGGCTCGAAAGGTGACCCTGAGTTAGGCAATTAAAGCATACACGAAGCTCTTTTGCCTTTGAATTTTTGTCAAGTAAAGACAGCTTGACAAACTTATCGCATTTGTACAAGGGATGAGATCCCTTACAAAGTGGACACGAAGGGGTACCTGACACAAATGATTTCGAATGTACCTTGGAAGACTTTTCGGGTACAAGCTTAATATTTTTTACTTCCAGAGTTTCTAGAAGATTTGCTGTGTTTTGCAGAAATTCCTTGAACTCGTCAAGATTAGGCAGGTCAGAACTTGACCGGTTTCTAAGGACCTCCCATTCACGAAATGTCGTGGGGTCCAGTTTTTTAGAAACGACATAAATGATAACAACATCAAGAAGCTCGCTTTCGGTTGCTAATGATTTGATTGCTGTAAAATGTTTGAATAACATATCGCTAATCGTACGTAATTTAGTTGCAGATTCCTTACTGCACGATTCAAGTTCAAAAATAGCATTGAGGTGGTTATGAATCAGAATTCTTAGATCATTGTAACGATTACACAATGCATCCCAAGCTAGAATGTAATTACTCGCAGTAAACTCTAAACTTTTTATAATTTGGCTTGCATCACCCTGTAAACTAGCCTTTAAGTAATGCAGCTTTTGAATATTAGTTAGCGTTTGATTCTCATAAATTAAACTAATAAAAATCTCACGAAATTCCAACCACTCTGACACGTTCCCTGAATATTTGGGCATCGAAATGGTAGGAAGGCGTACAGCTCGATTATTGCAATGCGAACTGCAATTTGAATGCGTTGATCTCACGCTACCATTAGGAGATCCAGAACGATCTGGTGCAACATCAGACTGCTTGTTGTATTCATTAATCAAATATTCAGCTTGTGAAATTGCAAAATAATAAGAATCTTCAAATTCAACTTGTTGCTGCATTTCAGATTCTGTATCCTTACTGTTTTCTAAAATTTGTTCATGAACCGCATAATATTCTGATAACAAGGTGGCTGTATCATTCAATCTTTTTTGCAATTGAATAATCTGAGCGCTAGATAAGACTTGATCTTCATCATGAATTGTTTGCAAGGATTGCACGTGATTTGCGAAACGCGTAAGCTTGCCTTTGATAGAGCCTCGTACTCTTACAAGTGGATCCATAATTGTTGAAATTAAAACAATTTAGCAGATAGAACTAACTCTCGTACGCCCCTGGTACGGAATTTTGTTTACAACGCAAGACAGCTTTGATAACGACGCGAGAAACTTGGCGCTAACGACGCAGAAAACGACCCTGGTACAACGCGAGATTATTAACTTGTGACTAAATTGTACTCGCGCACAAACGAACTAGCTTGGCATTTCACGCAATTAAAATGTTTATATGACTCATAAACCATTTGTTTACGCAATAATACGCAGCTGAAATTATGCACATGCAGAGACACAAATTCATGCATAGGAAATCTCACAAAGGAAATTAGGCTTACGTTGATATTGTTGCATGTGCCGCCTTTTTCGTTTCTGTGGTTTGAACTGCCGTCTCGTCTGCAGCTGGCATGCACACCTGCACGTTGCCGCGAGACGCGGCGTTTGGCTTTCTCGCTCTCACGCTGCTAGCACCGTATGCTGTCTTCCTTCCTCTCGTTCCTCTCGTTAGGGACGAATTTGACACGATTGAAAACTGCGTTGTACTTACTTGCCTTGTACAACTGCGAATCCGGGCCGATGATCCATGCGGCTCGAAGGAACAATGTTGGGGAGCCTCTCAGTTTTCCGTTATGTTTGGAAAATTCCTGATTGCTAGCTCGCCTTGGACGTTAATGGACTGTATGGATTTATTTCTTCACTGAATTATACACACGTTGAAAGCAAAGTAGGTAATTTATTGCCATAAATTAACACACAAACATTTGAACATTTAAATAAAGAATTAGCTTTTTCGGTGTGGACCGGTTCGCGTGCTGCCACGTTGACAGAAGGAACGTAAGTGAAGCGGCGAGGCGAAGCCCGCTCAAGTTCTAGAATGTGCATAGTAAATACGCCACTGCAAGCGAGGCGGCACAATTTTATGAAACACTTAACATCGAGTAATATGATATTATTTGATCTTAGAGATCAATGCCGGACCTATATAAGTATCGCTTATATTTTGCTATCGGCTAAAGTTTCATCTTATATTCCCCGCTTTTGTTGATTGGACACAATTATTTTCATATTTGGTTAAAATATGCATCAAATTTCGTTTATCACACAATTTTCCCACTGCTATTCCATTGTTATAACGACACATAAATTTACCAGTTCAGTAACCTCGGTTGGCGGTTGTTTTTTATTTGCACTAACATTTGCCTTCGCTTGCATTAAATAAAGAACTGTATTTACAGCATGATCTTTCCCACATAAATTGTCAGTGTGAGCATCTAGCTTAATGATGGTACTATCAGGTTCAGTAAGAATGTAAAATTTTATTCTATATTTGTGTTGTTTGTTTTTTATATAGTTCCGAAATAATAGTTTGCCTCTCTATAAAATCATGGGCTGATAAATGCTTAATTCTTTTGATGCGTAGTAAATTTCTTTTATGTTGTCATTCAGATAATCTATAACGGGTCGTATCTTGTAGAACCTATCATTGGTATTTGAATCTCCATCTAAAGGGTATAGAACTGTAGAGACAGAAGAAGGAAAATTATGAACAGAATATTGTGACCACAAATTTAAAGACAACAGTAGAAGACCGTACGAAAAAACAGGACAATAGACGGAGATGGGGAAAAAGAAGTATTGAAATTGAGAAAGTAGAAGGAGTAATAAAACAGTTTAAATAAAACTGCAGCAAGAAGAAATCAATTAACCTCTGAAATGGTGAGACATGGGGGTGATAAAGTAAAACAGTGGATCAAAGAAATAAGTCAACTTGCATGGCATCGTCAAAAAATACCAGAAAAGCAGGATGGCAATACAACTGAAATCGCAACTAAATTACTTATATCTTTTTAATGGCAACTAGCATGCAGTTTTAAGTTTAAACCATAAATTGATTTAATAACATAAGCATACGCATGACATAATTTATTTGCAATAGCTGTATTAGGATTATCTTTTCAAACTTAACTAATGTAGGTACAGTGTTAATGCTAAATAATAATTAATTTAAAAAAAACTGCACGTATTGTACACAGATATGGACAAACTAACAATAATTAACAAAATTAGCGTTTTTCATCATTCAATACCCGGTCTCGTGCTTTTCGAAAATGTTAACTAGCGAAAAAAAAAACGAACTGAAAAAATCTAGTATGATACACGCACACAGTTTTCTTTTACACAATGTGTAAATATACTGTGGTTTATCCACAGTATATTTACACATTCAGTAGGGACACGAGCACATCTCCACTTTCAGCAGATTTTTAGTACGCATGCGTTGAAACTGGCGGTCCTTCGACAGATACCCGCAGGATGGCGCGCTCAGTTTTCTTTGATTTTAAATAATTTTGACGGTTGCCGTGCAGGTAGGTATTGTTCTATGCGTGTATGTGAATTGTTTATTTCCATTTAAGACGTGTAAAAATAGTTATTTGTATTATAACTAAAGAAAAGTATTGTTTTTCTTTACGAATCCCAATCTTTCTAATCGAGGCGCAGCAGAGATTAGAAACGCGATGAGTAAAGAAGAACTTACTTTTCTTTAAGAATACTACATAAACATTTGTCGAACACTCAAAGGAAATGAATTAATTTTATAGGAGATTATTTAAAAATACGAGACAAGCTGGAGAATCAAATTGCCGTTTCCATCACTGTAGCAACTAAATAAAAATAAGTAAACAAAAATTTTGCCAAGTGTGGTCGCGTGAGTTTGTACATTTTTAATACTGCATTTACAGATACGTAACCATTAAAACCAGAAGATAGAACAATTTCTTCTAAAACTCAGAAACATTTGAAGAGCTTCTGGCAAACACAATATATGTCCAAAAATTTCGCAATCATGTTTTATTAGCTAATAAAGTTTAAGCAATTAAGTCCATGCCGTTTCACTCAAAAAGGTGATATGTCCAGTTTTTCTGTAGTTTTATAAAGATAGTTTTTACAACACAATTAGTGTTCCAAGAAGTGTCAGAATCTAAATTAAATTTGTAATTTTTGTTTCATGTTGTAATTTTTCAGTTTTTTTTTTCGATTTTTTCAAAAACGGCTATAACGATTTTTTTAAACTTTACATTTTTATAAATTTTTTAATGTGTATTGATGTGAGATAAGTGATTTTCTTGTTGAATACTTCTAAAATGGGTTTCTTTTGTTTTTTTTCTATTTTTTTATTAACTCCTATTTTAAATAAAACACCCGGTATATTATTACATTTTTGAATTCAGCTTAAAATTTTAGAGAAAATTTGTCTCTTGAACTAACGCTCTATGTTGTACCGTTTTTGTAGAATTTGTAATCTTTGAAATTTTTTGACAAATGCTTTAAAAATTAGAAATGGAATTTTTGACTAATTGTAAGATCACTGTAAAATGAAGTTGTGTGAGTGTATCACACCAGATTTTTTTTGTTCGTACTTTCATATCTCGTAAAATATACTGTGTTGTGATGTTTAGAAGTTCAGTATTCGAATAAAACGCGGCAGGGAACATAGCGCCATCTATGGCATTTTTCACCAAGGACCGCCAGCACCGCCATTCTGTTAAGAAACTTGGTAAGAAAACTTCAAAGGTGCCGACACCTTCGTGTCCCTACTAAATGTGTAAATATACTGTGGTTTATCTTTGTTTTCATATATTCTGGCGTGTGATTAGATTTGGTTTGTACGATTACTTGGAATTTATTACAGGATTCTGTATTTTTCTGCAGTTTGGCTACATCAGCATATAGTTTACGTTCTTGAATGATAGGTGTCGCCACACTGTAAATTTTAGATTTTCCATCTTCAAGTTGTTTACATTTTTCAAGTTCAGCATTTTTCATTGCTAAAGCTTTGTTAACTTTATTAAAAATGTTCCTTGCCATTAATACAGCTTTTAAGATGTCTTGCTGACTACTGTCTGTCTGTCTGTGTGTCTGTCTGTCTGTGTGTCTGTCTGTCTGTTTGTGAACAGAATATGTCAAAAACGAAAAAAGGTATGGCGTTGAAACTTCTCATATAAGTTTTGTGTACTATCTAGATGAGACAGCAAGCTTTTGAAAAACATCGCATAACCGGAAGTTGGTGTTTACTTTTGTGATCTTTCAGTTTTTTTTTCGATTTTTTCAAAACGGCTGTAACGATTTTTTTCAAACTTTACATTTTTATTACATTTTTAATGTGTATTGATGTGAGTTAGGTGATTCTCCAGTTGAATACTTCTAAAGTAGGTTTCTTTTGTTTTCTTTTTCTATTTTTTTTATTAACTCTTATTTTAAATAGAACACCCGGTATATTATTACATTTTTTAATTAAGCTTAAAATTTTTGACAAATGCTTAAAAATTAAAAATTAAATTTTTGACTAATTATAAGATCACTGTAAAAGGAATTTGTGTGAGTGTATCACACCAGATTTTTTGTAATACACGAATTCCGAACCATTTATTTATGTATTTATTTTATTCAGATAAGGGCTGAAGACCAAGGTCCTATAAAGCCCAAAGAAACAAATTATTGCAATTGGCAGCAATGGTATAAAAAAGAATACAGTACAATTTAAATAAAAATTAATTGACATTTACTAGAGCACTATATTTAATAACGATACACCCAACCAATTATCTCACTTGATTACAAACAAAGTTTTCCTCAGAGCAGTGCTTTCCTAACAACACAGATATGAATAACCATCTCATTTTAGGGAAAGTTCTAAGAAACCATTAGTGTCTACCTTGACAACTTAATTCTTCTTAACATTAAGGCACTGAACTGCTCATCAGTAACACCAGTTTTGCGTAAGCTGACTTAATAATTGCTGTTCGGTTGGTGGCCTAATCTCAAATGTTTTAAAGGTTTTCGATGGATGTGCCATCTGTCTAAAATGCTAGGTGCTCTCTTACCTTTAATATGCCTTTGGTAGCTCTTCACATTCCAATGTCGGCTTGCTGGAGATCTTCAATATATTTTTGACATGAGTTAATTCTCAGCTGATCCAGATTGCGTTTTCTGCCATTCGCGTGTGACTTTGCTTTTACTTTTAAGCAGTGCTGTGATTTTATTTGGCAAATATTAGTGGTTTGAATATAAGTTTAATTTATTGACTTTTTATAAGTTTGATTAGTTAAACGGGGATATTTTAAATTTGACTTATTTATCCCCGTTTAACTAATTAGTGGTTTGGTTCTTTGTTGTTTTTGGGCGCTAGTGTTGCCTTATACACGCTGTCGGTTATTGTTGTTGTCATGTGGAATATTGCTATGACTACGTCTTTCTTGTTGTTAATTCTGGCTGGGCATTTCAGCTGTTTATCTAGGTTCCCAGTTAATCTTTCCGTTTATAAGTCTTGGTGCTGGCTGCACCACCAGTGGCGTGTTAAAAAACGTTATCACTGGTAGGTAGTCTGAATCTAATTCTTCAACAACGTTTTGAAGTATTGGCTTGTTAAAATTCTTTAGTAATACTATATCTAGTTTGTCCGGAAGGTGATCGCGACGATAAGGGTAGTAGGTGTATTTTTGGGGAGCTAATATTTGAAAGGAGTATTTCGCCGCATAGCTTTTCATCTTGATTCCCTCTGGGTTATTTGCTCGGCATCCGCATAATTGGTTTTTGGAGTTGAAGTCTTCGATTATTAAGAGTGGTTCAGTTGTGTTAAAGGTAGATTTTAAGTCTTCCTCCACTAACTTCTTGTTCGGTTGTCTGTAGGTACTAATTAAAATGCGGTTTTGACCATTTAGCTTTATTTTAATTCCTATTGTTTCTAGGGTTAACTTGTCAGTGTCGGGAGTAGGATTGTTGATAATTTTATTTTTAATGAGTATAGCCACTCCGCCAGCAGCTGTTCGGGCGTTTCTGTCTTTTCTGTGCACTTGATATCCTGGAATTTTAAACGTGTCCACTTCAGCCAGATGGGTTTCGGTGATGTACGCGATGTCTATATTATGCCTGGCGAGAAATGCTATAAGAGTTGATCTTTGAGTTAGTACGCAAATGGAGTTCCAGTTAAGGATTGACAGTTTTTCTACGATTTTTTGGGATTTAGGGACCATTGAGAAGTAACGGTAGAACTGTGCTTGTGATGAAGTTTTTAATTATGGGTAAGTAAGGGGTTAGGAGATCGATGAGGATTTTGGCTATGTTATTTGCATTGAGTGAAGTTGTTGGATTAGCTGGCTGGTTTGGGTTGCTAGGGTTGAGGGTGGCTATTGGAGAATGTTGTACTTGATCTGCATATGAGCGGTTTGAGTTGACGAAATAGTTCCTGTTGTATCTTGTGTTTGATTGGTTGCTGGTGCTGCTATTTTTTAATCGTTTTTGCATTAACTTGACGTGGTGGCTGCAGCCGCGATAGCTTCCGGGATATGGGCCTCCGCAGTTGGCGCATTTGGGAATTTCTTCTGATTTTTTTTAGCATTGTTGATGTTGGTGGTTACCACCGCATTTAACGCAGCGCGGATTCAGTGAACAATAGTTTTTGGTGTGGCCGTAGAGCTAGCAGCGTTGACACTGGGATATTTGATGGCCTTCTTCACAGTTCTACTGTAACTATTGAGTGGTACATTCTATTTAAGGCAAATATCTTTTTAGCGTTTTCATTATCATTTAGGTCAACTGCACAAACTGGCAGTGGTTGTTTGTTTTTTGTTAATAGTCGTGTGACTTATTGGTTTGGTCTCGCTAAGTTCAGTAAATATTTCTTGTTCGGTTAGGGATAGTAGTACGTTTTTAATAACGACCTTGAGGGGTTTGTTGGTTGGATTTTGGAAGGTATGAAATTTGATTTTATCTTTGAAGTGTTTTGTTAAGGTTCTGTAGTCATCCTCGTTGATTAGAATGATTCTTAAGGTGTTTGTGTTACAGAAGGTTGTAAATTCGTATTTTGCCAGTTTCTCGATATCTGCGGTCAGTGATGCGTAATTTATGGCGTTGTGAAGGTAGATAGGCGATATTTTAGGTTTGGTTATATGTGTTTCTATTTTGTCACATGCATTTATGTGCTGGTTTTGGTTATCATTGGGGTTATCGTTTGGGACTGCTTCATGATTAGTTAGTACATCGTATTTATTGTGTTTCCATTGTTAATATTTTCGGTTAATTTATTAATGGTAAAAATAACCTACGTTTTGCATTGGTTTAAGTTACTGCTTTTAACAACAGCTTCTTTAAATTAATTTTTAGTTAATTTATGCACCTTGATCTTTCACTCACTACCTAATGACTGCGATGAGGCACGTCTTAACGGTTTGAAAGCCAAGTAATAACTCATGAAACAAGTTATAAACAAAAGTAAACAGGTTCAACTTAAAAATAGGCTATTAGAATCTAAAGACAACTAATATACAATACTTAATATACGCAAATAACATACGTGATTGAATTGGCAGATGCAACACAGAAACTGCACAGATACTTAATAAACAGAGCAGGAACAGAGCAAAAGAGGTTGATGCAGGAAAAAGTTACAGTTAAATAAATAAATTATAGAAAAGTGATCGGAAGAACGAAAGAAAAAAGTAATTATAAACGCAGCGATTGGAGAAGAATTAAAGGTGGAACCGCTAAGTAGAAAGAAGGCAGTTTATATGACTCGGACATGACATGAGGATGGGAAACAGAAGAGACCCGAGAAGGATATTCTAAGCAACGTCAAACGAATTAAAATAAAGATATAGTAAGGCTTAAAGAAACATCTGAGAAGAGAATGGAGAAAATGCATTGGCAAGTTAAAAAAAAAGACAATTAATGGAAATGACAGGCATAAAAGATGGTCAAAGAAAAATAGAAGACATTTATGCAAAAATCAGTGTTTTTTTTTTAACTTTAGCCTCCGCAATTTAAATAAAAGTATAACACAGTTCGAATTCGAAGCTATTGCTGCATTTTCTATTTTCATATATGGGTTAAAGATTGGAATACCAAAAAAATAGCCAATTTTTGTCTCCTGTCAATAACCACATGACATATCTCAAATATTTTGATATCGAATAAAGTGCAAAAACAGTTCTAATATAAAAATAATTATTGCACCCAGTAATCCCATAGACCAGCATATAAATGAATATTTTAAATGACTTAATTGTAGTACTACCTTCATGTCCTCTTGAACTTGAATTTTGGGATATAATTGAGCGTCATAGTCAATTACCTCGTAAAGTCCACTTTCTGTCATCCTTCTGTTGAGATTATTGAATATATCGAGGAAATAGTGTCCCTTCCTCATTCCAATTGTGGTTTCCGCTGCAGGCAAACCTGTGCTCTGTTCGACGATGTCGACCATCGACTTCTGCTTGTAGAAAAATTTGTTCATATTTTCCTTGCCAATGAAGATGCTGGCATTTCGATGGTAAGCAGCATCGAGTATGCCATCATTAAAATTAATAACGTTTTGCACCAATCCATGTTGAAGTATTTTTGCATAAACTAGCTCGTGCTTGCTTTCAAGTAGTTCTTTCTGGATACCTGGGTGCATTACTACAGGAACATTTAGCTCTGCAAAGTCTTCGATGGAATCAGTAATTTTCTCGAATCCAGGATGTGTTATAACGCTCATTAGTTTGCTTTGAAACACATAATACACGTGCATGCTATATATTAAATAAGATAACATTAGAAGACGCAGAGAATAAATATTCGGAAAAATCCAGTGAGACGAACTGTTTAGCGTTAGTGCTAAAACAATCATTGTACTTTTATATCCATTTAAAGACTTCTTACTGCGTAACGATATATACCACAAAACAGTAGTTGTCAGTATAAAAAGAGTGATAATGAAACTCCATACTACCTCATCAAATATTGATAATATCATTCTGACACCGCTTATTCTGTCAGCTTTCGGTGCAATCCATACCACCTCATCTCGAAGGAAATAGTCGCTGATATCATATTCTTCATACATATTTAAAAGTCTGAAGGGATAAATAAAAGCAAGGTATATGTCTTTGGTGCGATTGTATATCCAGGGTTTAACCTTGTCTGTATATCGAAAGGTAATATTTGCGCCGAAAGTTTGGCTTAGCAGGTTCAGAATAGCACTTACTTCAACGAAAATAGAGTGACCACTTTTAGAAACGCTTTCACTAAGAACAAACGAAGTGACAACATTTATATTGCAACCGGCCATATTCTGGGTTATCTTAAATAATTTTAGATTTGCAAAATCCATGCAAATTCCTGCAGATTTTACGATCACTTTCCTACCACAGTTACTTTCTTTGCGGAAAGGGTTAGCAGTATACAGTAATAAAGAGGAATTGAATGCCGGAGTAACCAAAACTACGTTAATTATATCAAAGCTCCAGAGCAGTGCAAATGTGTCCTCTAAATTTATTTCGGAAGTGCTTATAATGAACTTTCCACGAGGACTTTCACTTTCATTCCATATTGATGATTTTGTTATGTTATGCAAAGTGTGGTTCAAGGAATGATATCCATTTGCCACAATTATGTATTTATTCTGAGCCCGGTTTGATATATATACGGGCTTCTTAGATGTAATGATAATTAATGGGTTTTTAATTTGTCGTATAAGAGCAGCGTCAACATCTTCTTCAGTTATAATGTGCAAGGTTTCATCATCTGCAAATAATTTGGTAATGAGAAATACTAGACAGTTATTAAGATTATCCAGTCTTCTAGGCACATTCAAAAAGTAATCTGCTTTAACTGTGTTAAGTAATAGCGACATCAATATTAAATACACTTTGTTCCAATTGTTAAACTTTAATATAAATTTCATTTTCCTACATATCATTATTGACCCGCCAGCGTGACCGAGCGATCAGGAAGCTCGGGTGCTCTGCCACGGTACGGGGTTCAATCCTGACGTTTGGCAACTGGCGGTCAGCCCACACAGTCGTTTGAAAAATTGAATACCGAAACCACGGTTGTGAAAGTAGGAAAAGTAAGGCAGTAGTCAAAGGCGTGATGTTAACCACATCACCCAGTTCTGAATGTTGTTGTAGAAGAATGACTTCCGGAAAGAAATATTTCGGTGGCCCTGACCCTCCGCGCTTCAGGCCATATTCCTATATATAGAATGAAATGCCCTGAACTTTACTTTTTACCTATCATTATTGAATAGATTCAATAATTGATACTGGCAGTAAATTAGAAGTGTTGGAACAATACCAAATACTACTTTTCTAGTGTTGCTCTTAAAGATTAAGTATGGAGTTACAACTTTTCTAATTCTTTAGCAGTAAGGCTGTATAAATGAGTTGAAGTTTCAATTACCTTAAAATGCCAGCATGCCAGGATGCATCTATTAGTTATGTCATTGGTAATGGTGTCTGAGTTATAATTACGATATTGAATTATGATGTAAGCAAAGAATAAACAAAGACTGTACATATAAATGTAAATATACAATTATGATAATATCACGAAAGCGGACAAGAAAAAATAACATATAAAGGTGAATAACAAGTTAAATTGGAACCAATCTAAATTTAATAATATAACATTGCTGTGACAATATAGACATTTAGTATCCAAATGAAAATTGCAGCTCGAACGAGAATGGAAACGCCTCCGTGAAATGGGAAGAGTAATAAATTGTTTAGAGAAAAAACATGAGTAATATGTTATTGTGTGTTGCCTATACTAAATTTAAAGTTAACACGCGGTACTTGGAACTAAGTAGTAATCATAACTGTGACCATGGAAAACTTATAGTTTCCTAGTGTAAAACTGAAAATTAGAGTTTCTATATGTACTAAGAGTTGAGTCATTGGATCCACAAATCAAGGACCATGTGATGTAGCAAAAATATATTTCATTTGTTTTAGTTGAAGGAAGTATGCATGCAGTTTTAAATTAGCAAAAATCAGGTACTCCATGATTTGTGGATCCAAAACAAGTCACCCTACATGTCCCAACCCATTTATATACAGGGACTCTACTAAAAATTACAGTGGCTATATAAGGACAGTGTGGTCAATTTTGGTCATGTTTCTGATTGGTTGTTTTAAAATCCGCCATTAAGAGTCGTTTTACGAAATTACACATAGTCACACAAAATTGCTTCTAAGTCCTTTATTATTGAAAGTAGCCCCAACATGAAGTGGAATGAAATAATCAGCATAAAATTCTACAGTGTTCTGTCTAAGCGAATGCCGAATTTTCGTTTGCATAAGTAAATGTCAACGAGTTAAAGTAAAATACTTTTTGCGAAAATTGCGCATTAGCCCAAATCAAAAGCTATAATATACTATATAAATGTCTTAATGACAAAGATTATTGCATCAAATTAAAGAGAATTTATGGGTTATTTAACACTAAATATTATATTCCTCTAAATTAACTGGTGGTATAAATAGAACGGTTTGATTATGAATATCAAAAAAATCAGTTTTTGTTGAGCTTTTATACGTAGTCTCTGTGTCGACCAATGCAAAATGTTGTAAATTCTCGATTTTTATGTACAAAAACACAATAAAGAAGATAATAAAGGACATATTGACTTATATCCTGATATTAGGTTGCTCGTTAACGAGGATTGTTAATCACTGACAGCGATTCTTTACGTTTCACGTCGTCTCTTGCCGTTTAATTTTGTTTAAGTAATATTATTGACATTATTGTAAAATTCATGTTACACTGCACCTTTGACCACCTCACATTGCACACATTTTCTCGATCGTGGGTATACACCGCTCTGTAAAGCATCGGTGTCCTTATATAGCCACTGTACTGAAAATTACAGTGGCTATATAAGGACAGTGTGGTCAATTTTAAAAAAGGCAGCCATTAAGAGTCGTCTCTACAACAACCAGCCACGCCCTTAGGTATTGTTCTGTGCAAGGCCTGCTAAATTGTAAGACAAACGTCACCCTGCTAAATTGTGACATAAACGTTATTTTATACGGACTGGACATATGTGACATTCGGAGATGCTTTGCAGAACGCTGTATACCCACGATCGCGAAAATTTGTGCAATATTTATGAGGTGGCCAAAAAATGTGCAGTGTAGCATTAATTTGACAAGAATGTCAATAATATTACTTAAACAAAATTAAACGGCAAGAGACGATGTGAAAAGTAAGGAATGGCTGCCAGCGATTAAAAATCCTCCTTAACGAGCAACCTAATATTGGAATATAAGTCAAGGTGTCCTTTTTTATTTTCTTTATTGTGTTTTTGTACATAGAAAACGAAAATTGACAACATTTTGCGTTGATCAACACAGATTACATACAAAAACTCAACAAAAACATTTTTTTTATATTCATAATCAAACCGTTGTATTTATTCTACCAGTTAATGTAGAGGAATAGAATATTTATTGGTACGTCGCCCATAAATTCTCTTTAATTTGATGCAATAATCTTTGGCATTAAGACATTTATATAGTTTATTATAGCTTTTGATTTGGACTAATGCGCAATTTTCGCAAAAAGCATTTTACTTTAACTCGTTTACATTGACTTATACAAACGAAAATTCGGCATTCGCTTACACAGAACACTGTAGAATTTTATGAGGATTATTTCATTTCATTTCATATTGGGGCTACTTTCAATAATAAAGGACTTAGAAGCAATTTTGTGTGACTATGTGTGATTTTGTAAACCGACTCTTAATGGCGGATTTTAAAACAACCAATCAGAAACATGACCAAAATTGACCACACTGTCCTTATATAGCCACTGTACTGAAAATGAGTTTAGAGCGCCACCTACTGTATTCTTATTTGAAACTTGGTATAACTGATAATCTCTCGAATATTTTTGATATTCTAATCTTACCTTCTTATTCTTCTTCTTCTTTCAACAGCCCCTAATAGTCCACTCCACACATAGGTCACCCCTTGTTTCTTCCATGCTTTTTTATCTTGTGCCAGTAGGTATAGCATTCCAACCAAAAATTGGAAAGCTATTTAAAATCCAGTACACCGTGAAAAGTGCAAGTCATGTCTAAGTTGGTTTCATACAATCAGTAAGTAATATTCTAATGTCAATCAGCTTTCAAGTAATGACAGTTCATCTGCAAATGGTACATGTAACTGTTTTGTTAAGGCATTGTAACATTGTACATGATTTAAGTAGGTACTAGTTGAGTTTTTAAAACCGTATAGTAGCATAGAAAATGTTGAAAAACGTATATGTCTTCCAAACTTCTCAATGCGTCTGTCAAATTCGAAGGTTACTGTCGAAGAGTCACTGAATGACAATCAAACAGTAATTTTATGAATTAAATTACGAAGTGACTTACTGTTCTCAATGCTGGCCTGATTTTGAATAGCTTTCCAATTTCTGGTTGGAATACTATACCAATTTCTTCCCGGTTTATTTTATGTCATTAAGCTAGCGTATCTGACATCTTTCAAGGCTCAGCTTATACTGTCGGGGTCTCTACGGTATTATATGTTTTGTCCATCGATGTTCGTCCTGTCGAGCGATATGTCCAACCCAACTCCATTTGAGCTCCGCTATGCGAGTTATGACGTCTTTTATTTTAGTTGTCTGACTGGTTTTCTCATTTGTAACATTATCTCTGAGGCTTATGCGTACCTAGCATTCTTCGCTCTATTACCCTTTGAGTTGTCCTGAGCTTATTTGCCGAGTTTACTTTGAGCGGTGTGGTTTCCATTGCGTATGTCATCACGGGAAGCACACAGCTGTCTAACACTTTCCTCTTCAGATTAAATGGGATATTTGGATTTTGTAATACATTTGTCAATTTTCCTGTTGCTGCCCATGTCATTGGAATGCTCCTATTTATTTCTGCGGTATGATATTATGCCCTAAGTAAACATATTCTTCTAGTTTTTCTATATTTTCATTTTCAACACTTATATTTACATCTTCTAAGGTCATGACGTTTGTTTTACTAAGGTTCATTCGTAACCCAATTTCAGCTGATTTTGCTTCTAGTTCTTCTAGCATATTTTGTAATTCTTGTATATTTTGACTAAATAGGAAAATGTCATCCACAAAACTAATCTTACCTAATGTGGTTAAATACTTAGAAATACCTAATAAAGGAACGTATCTAAGATAGTGAAACGGAGTGGAAAGTCACTTACAAATAGATAATAAAAATACAGGGTTTTCCTAGGTGGACCATACAGATATTGGGGTTACATTGTAAAAAGAATCTAAGGCGTCAGATCCGTAATTTTTCTGTAAAAGAACATTAAAAATGTACGGAAAAGTTTTAAGATCGACTGAATTTGTAGTAAAACCGCATGTTTTAAAAAGCAATCAGCTAACAAAATAGTTAAAATTAGTCAATGTGATTTTATGAAGTGACATTTGCTTGATCCTTATGACATCAACGTTGATGACGTTGCAGTACACTTTTAAAAGTAGACGGATGAAAAACATAAAGTAAGCGGATGAAAAAACAAGTATTCATTATTTTATGTCTTAATGTTACATAATTTATTATTTATATTTGTGATACAAAATATATAAACACGCTCATAGCAACTAGGGCATTATGAGCGAGCATTATAATTCATAACGCCCGGTCATCGTTAGCGACCAATCACGTACGTCGAGGCGTCGATGCGTACAGAGCAATGATTGATCATCTACTTTCTGATCCATTATTTAGGTTATTAAAGAACACTAGTAAGGCATAACATATTGTATGCACCACAGGAATTACTTGAAGTTTATATCGTCGGGCACTATACTGCTATGATACATAAAGGGCAGTCTATGTTGAAAATTAATTTCAATATAAAATTTTGTAGACCAATATAATCAAATAAGAAAATTTTATAAAAAAATTGCCTGTTTAATTGAAAGTCATTAATAGGATTTAATTTTGATGCAAACTAAGATGATATGTATATCACTTGAGTATTCTTTAATGGTTTTAAAATGTATAAGATAAATTCATGCTGAGATTACATATGACAAATATAATTTCTATTGAAATAATAAGATAAGTAGATAGAACTCAAATTATTTTAATTTGTAGAGGGCACAAATAATTGTAACAGGAGCTAAGCAGATTTTGTTACCATTATTAGAAAATCAACAACTAAAAAAACATAAAATGTAATTTTGATACAATTTTTCGATTCCAATTCAAAAATAGAAATTTACCCTAATTTTATTATGTAAATGAGTCAAATACATTTCAAAAAAGGTTTCAATAAATTGACATTGTGAATATAATGAGAAAATTAAACCAGATATCATTTGTGAAGATGCAGTTAATGAATAGTATTGGAAGGTAATTTAGTTAGATACAAGCAAGTAAAAGAAGCTAGAAGAGAATAAGATTTGGATAGAGTTATTTACTTTGATTGATACAAGTGATAAGAAGAAACATTGGTAGAAAGTTATACATTGCGGGATTTGTTGATGGAGTACTGAGGACGTGAGGATCTGGTGACGGAGGATAGCAGAGGGACTTCAGGACTCGGAGATTCTGTTGGCTACCGACGACAGATATTGCTATAGTTCGAGCTAAAGAAGAAGAATATTAATCAAGGATAATCTAGGATAGCAAACTTTCCGTGGAGCCGTTGGAGCAGAGGGAACATCTGGAAGGTGACAGTAGCTTTGCTGAGGTGGAACGGGACCTTTCTTGTTAGCAGCCGGAGGTTTGACAGGTACACAGCGGCTTGTCAGTAAGCAGAACATCAAGACAGGACTAGCTAGGGGATCCAGGCTGTGGACGTCAGGAGGAGTGTTGTTTTAGGACGTGACATTTAAGCAGCAGAAGTGAAAGTTGTTCAGGTGGGTTTTTAGTTATCCTATTGAAGCTATATTAAATAAAAGACAATTAAAAGGGTGTAACTAATATAAACAAGTATTTACCTTATAATATTGAGTCAATTACATGTGATTAGAATCAGTATTTGTCATATTCAATTGAAAATATTGTCAGAGCATTATTTGACGTGCAAGGTGACAGCTAGTGTCAGCACACAATCTAAAGTCATTATAAAATTAAAAATTCAATTAACAAACTACTAGATTATCGAACCACTCCTAAAAGGGTCTCAAGGTGCTATTGATTTTTATAAAAGTTTGAGAATAATTAGAATAATCAAATACATTGCATTGTGAAGGTACACGTATAAAATAATTAGGCATACGCAACAGTAGTAGAGCCTCAACAATACAAACTTTCAGGTCAGAGGCCCTTGTAATCTTCTCGTCCTCGGAAGGGCATAAACGTCTTCACAATTCCCTTGGTATATAAATAACCTCATATTAGACCTGGAATAAATAGTATATTAAAACACAAGTTGCATTAGGCATGATTTTGTTGCACACATCCTGGTTTAGAAAACGAGTTTGTTAAATACTGATCCGCTACCTATAGTTCTGTATTGATGTAAATATTCCCGAAATAACTCAATTGCATAGTGTTTCTTTATGTTTACATTTACAAAAATATGTACACACTGAAGCAATTAAAGTCCTTCGCTCTCTAAATTGTAAAAGTAATTATAAACTAAATTTGAACACATAATTATGATAAACAATAAATTGATTACATTATAGTAAAAGCTATATAATCGCATTCCTTTGAGCATGTGACGCCCTGATTCGGCAGCATGCGCAAACATGTCAAGACTGTGACATACAACTAGTAATAAGCAGTTATCAATTTTTGCTCCTACTTCAAATATCTTTTTCGCATTTTGTATAATAATGTGCTATTTTACTAAATTCAAAGTCGATTAATAAAGTGGCACTTTGGTGCATAGAAATGTCACTTTACTATATGGCAATGTCACTGCCAAATTCGAGGTTAGCAGGTTAGCTTTTGAGTCATTTGGTGTCAAATTCGAGGTTAGCAGGTTAGTTTTGCTTCAGTTTGTGTCTAAACTGACGAAAAACTTAACCTGATAACCTCGAATTTGACACAGACTTATAGTGCCACCAACATATTATTCATACGTTTGACTTTTCACAGTCGCCTTTTTTTAACGGACATGTGGTATAATGCTTTTATATAAATGGTTGTTTATAGATACTAATACAGCATGCGAAAAAACAGTATACACACGTAAGAAAAGTAGTTTTCTAAACGTGTTGTGTAATATACAATTGTCTAACTTATTAAGAAAAGTTCGACTTTTCCATATCAACGTACATCAATTTTTGTTAAAAATGACATACATTTTCAATAATGTGTCTGCTACGTATGAAAACTGGGTTATTCCAGACTTGTTAGACATATAACTATTTTCAAATATTAAACAATATCGACTTGGTTTATCTCACTTCAATTAGGATATGGCATATTTTTTCGAGCTAGGACGTCAACATAAAAAGAGTTACTTATTATAAGACAATATTAATTACACATTCTGTTCACGTAGTATTAAAATTAATTGTCCCAGAGTCTCTAGCAACAAAAACAATGCACTACGTTGGGCTGCCAGTTTTTTACAGCCACAACATGGTTCTACACGATAAAAACAACAATTGATTCCAACGTAAATACTCTTAACGCCACAATCGGTAAATTTAACCAAATTCGCAGTCTTAATCCCCGTTACGATGGCCTGTAACACAAGGGTTCGGCTGTAGGGATGCTCAGCGAGAAAGGACGGGTTCTTTTCTACCTTAGGATTAGGGCGGCACCCCGGTAAGCCAGGTAAAAGATGTTAAATATTAAAGCGCCACCACATTCGGATTAAATCGGGAAAAACAAAATCAGCCACACAGGTGAACGCACTCTGAACGTGGAAGTAAGTGCTCCACCTTTCCACTTCTAACTTGGCTCAGCTTGAGGCGGCGACTGCAACAGCTAAATTGAACCTACCTTTCTTTACACTTGCTTACAATCATCTAAACTTCTGTACATCGCAACAAAACACAAATATATGCATGCAAACACCAATGAGAAACGTAAGTAATTAACAATGAACTCTATTGAAATATATAAATGACAAAATTTTTACTCGTTACAGTTAAAAATATATGCAAAATGGGTTAGTCATGTTAAAAGGCGACGGTAAAATGACAATCAAACGACATGGCTACATTTTAAACAGTAATGACTTCAAATACTTCACAAAGGAACTACGTTACATGTTACGGGCTACAAGTCATTTACAGCTATTTATTTAATTAATTGCTCTAATTTTCTTTAAAGCTGATTTTTGCCTTATCTTTATTTAAACCTAAGTTTGCCTACAATAATACTGAGCATTCAGATCTTCTATAAACTATATTTCAAACTAAGTAAGCCATTTGATAAGAATTACAGGTTCGAGAGCCCCTGGTGTGTAGGCTTCACTTTACGCATATTGGGTTGCTTTTATCTGACCCCTTCCCAAAATTTGAATTTTGTTATCAGTTTTTGGAAACCATCTTGCCATTCGCCATTTTTGTGCTGCTAAAGACAGGTGCCTCGAAAATTAACGTCTTGGAGACGTACCATAATTGGATTTATTCGAGGACATCTTACATAGAAAGTTATTTTTGGTGTGTTGTGAGTTCCACGGGCGTTCTGGAATAGACCCCGGGAATTGTATTTGTGGTAATTTCCTAGCCCAAACCTCGTTTGGGGATTTCGCTTTAGCAAGCACATGTTTCTTCCTTTTGGCGTAGTACAGCCGTGAACATCTAAAACGGGTATGTGTTAGTAAGTTTACTTTGCTCGACTCTATGGCCTGATGCCTTTTTAGCTTTTTCCGTTTGGTGACTTACCTTTTCCTACCTGGTGACGTACAACGGCTTTCCTATTTGGAGGCGCAGCTTTCGTTGAGTTACGTCCATTGAACTGGTGGCGATTCGAGCAATATTCCGCCCATCGGGTGCACATCCGCACCTAGAACCAATTCGCCGAAGATGGTCCTCTATCGACTGCCCTCCAGCTCGACAAGAACGTGGAGCAAGCTCCGGTGAGCGCCTGTGAAACCTCCTCCGACAGTCACCTGGTGGTCGTCCGCTTCGTGGCCGCCTTGCAGTCCTTCGATCCCTGCCTGCGTTCACTGCAGTTGGGGAAAATCTATCGTAAAGGTCGGTTACTTAATATTTTCATTACGATCCCTCGAACTTCGAGTTCCTCCTGGGGACGCTTTGGTGTTTGTGCTACGGCGTGCTCAATAAACTTTCGGATGTTTTTAATCTGTATTTTAAGCGGTTATCTAACCTGTGAAATATGGTAGTTGAAGCTGTCATTGTACAGTGATTTTTGCAGTAGTTCTTTTTAGCTATCTTGTAGCGTTTTCGGTAATCTGAACAGTGGTGTCTCTGGCCTCGCCCTAGTATCAACGGTACTGTTATACTTTTTGTAAGGCAAGTGCATGAAAAACTTCATTTCACTTTCAATCGTCACGATGTTGTGGTGACTTAATTTACGTTTGGACAACACTATCATATGCGTCCCGCTTTGCAAGCAAATTAAATGTAATTGTTCGCTTACGACCCTTTAATGCGAATTGCTTAGCATTATCGTGAATTCGCGGTTTTTAGCGTCTTATACGAAAGCAAGATCTTGTACCCCGTGTCAGCGTTTGTGTAAATTAAAAGTTACGCCTTGCATACTGGGTGCTTGGTCGCATTCAACGAGCCTTTCTAAATTTTTTAGTCTTAACAGTTGTGTCGAAGCCAGGATGTTTTCGACCGTTTTATATTTGTTCAGTAGTGCATTTGGCCAAGTTTGGCGTCAGTATTGTAATTATTAATGCTAATATTTTGTCGCAAATTAAGATATCACTTACCGTTTTTAATTACTTACTTAACTTGAATCTACTTGTCAACTACGCTTTTACGTTTATATAAATTTAAATGGCAATTTTGTGGTGAGGTTAGCCATACGCTTAATTATTATTTTTAGACTGTGATATGATTTGGTTTGCCGTATATTGTGTGTGTATTTTAATTGTGCATGTATTCTTTGTTTGCCGCAATTATACTACCTTGATATATTTGTCTGCTTATATGATTTGTGCCTTTGCCGTTACCTTTATATTTTCAGGTTTGGTTAGTAGCGCCTTCTGTAGTGTATCTTTTGTTTAGCAAAGTGCTGGGTTACTAGCTACTTGGCGCCCATATATTTATTTTTCAGCTAATAGCTTTTGAGTCTTTTGTTTTATCTACGACCAGCTCCGGCTGAGAAGCCGTTGGCTTTTGCTTACTTCTTTTTCAGTCGCCGTAACGGTAACATACAGTATCAAAATTATTAACAATTCACTCAGACAGTGGCAGAATAACTTTTACTTGAACTTGCAACACAACATATAGGCGTTAAAACTTGACGGTATTGTTCAACATCTCACGATTTAAATCAACCACTGGCAGATTTGCCAAGACAGCACTGTAAAAATCACTTCACTGTAAAGCTATGGACTAACAAATACCTTGAGTTTGCAGGAATCCAGGTGCTCCAAACTGATGTCCAATGCAACTGAGGATCGCACCAAAAGAACGACAGGAAAATACTTAAAACCACATGGAAGGGGCGGTATTCGAGCGAATGCGAGCGGCATTACATCCCCAAGTTAAGGGTTAACTTGAACGAATCCCGGGAAAACAAGCAGATGGCGGTATGGTATCGGTCTTCGTTACACATCTTCAGCACACAGTTGAAAATTCCAAATAAAATCCATTATAACAGTGTTAACGAAGATGCTTGGCTCCAACGGTACGGAAAACTCGGCTAAACGTCCACCAAATGACCACTACTACGAACTGGCTCGAAAACAGCAACAATGTAGTTTTACAACTTACAACAATTTCGACTTATGCGTTAGTGTTTCAACGGGAGGCATAAATTAAGCTGGAAATATACAGGATAGCGCTAAATTACGAAAATTGTTCTCACAAATTACTTCAGATATTATTTAAGGCTATTCGAATTTTTGAAATTAACTGATTAACGTCAAAAAATATCATATTACCTAATACCCTGGATTGTAGAAGTCAACTGCATAGAAATAAAAAGCAATAAAAATAAGTTATTTTAAGGATTAATTTTGGCAATAATCGTCTGCTTCTTGTCAAATAGAGCTGTTCCTTGCACTTGGCAATTTTCTTACAGCGTAAGACAAATAATACCCTATTTACACTTGATGCACTAATATCTGAACTATTATCTCGAAGTCATTGAATTTCTCAAATCAGGTATGCTATCTACACAGATCTAATTTCAATTACATAAAGATTTGAAAAAAGAATCTTGAAACCATACCTACCTATCACGTTGAATTAGAACTTGAATCCATAAGTAGCTATTAAGTTGTGAAGAATATCCAAAAATTAATATTAAACTTTTCGGGAGCTTAACTTCTTAAAAGTAGTATTTTTTACAACGGCATATTCGACTCTGTTAGCATATAGTATCCTCTACACGATTTTTTAATTTTTACTGGACACCTATATTATCAAAATTCGGCGAGTTGCTAACTAACGTAAAGGCGTTGTTTATGAGATAGTAAAAGTTTTCCAATGATGCAATGAAAGATTTTGTTATCACATCAGTTATCGTAGTTACATAATGAAAACAAACGTAGAAAAAGCAGCAAGAAAATGAAAGGAGACAAAGCCAAAAAGAATTTTAGATTCGTAAATTGCATGTGAGGCAACTTCTACCGATTTAAGTAAAAGATATACATGCATACAGGGTTATTAACAAGTATAATCATTAAATGAAATGGGTGCATACTATTTTCAGCAGAAGTTCATTGCACTAAACATTAATCTACGAGGAGCGTTCAAATATGAATTATAATTTGAATTTCGCGTCAAAATACAAAGACATGCACAGAAGTTGTACACATAAATTAATGCTCTGGAACAAGTTCTAACTTCATTCAGTCGTTAAGTCGTTACACTTCATTTTCGTTGAATTGGCAGGCATGAGTGAAGTGGGAGTGCATAACGAAGATGTCAAACCATAAACAGTTAAATGACAGTTTGATGCGCAATCACTATCAGAACATAAGCGTTTAAAAAAGAAGTAAAGCGTTTAACGATGGCTGCTTAGATGTCGAGAATGAACCGTACTCTTTCCGTTCAAAACCATTGACAACAGAAGAGAATGCTGACAGAGTAAGATGCACTTATTTAAAACGATCGTCGAATTATAGTAGAGGATATTTCTTCTGCATTAAATACCCCATTTCGCTATTCACACGCTGACTACGATCCAAAAATTTAAATCGACAATGCTGCCCCATTTACCATACAATTCGGACTTTACTGCATCAGTGTTTATATCTGTTTGGACCCTTAAAAGAGTTGCTAGAAGAAAAATACCTCGTTGTAATAAAGAAGTCATCGAAATTGTTCGGGAATGGGTGTGACAGCAGCCAAAAAAAATTTCTTCTCGTGCTAGAGAGCCCGGATCGGCTACGCTGAACATCTTTGAGAACCAAAAAGTGCGTGCATGTCACCTTTAAAATTTTTAGATGCAATTAGCTGAAGTATTATACGAGAAAATATGACTGAAAAGGAACCTATATACAAGCGAACTCGTCAACTTTGTACCAAAACTGTTTGAAATGGTCACGTAACTATTGAAATTAAAAATTGCCTGACAACAAAACAGGGTTTCATAATACTACCAAAATCTCATGTTTGAAGTAAAATTATATTTTATTAGCATAATTGCTACAGTACAATTAGTTCACCACACTTACGATCCGAACATCACTAATATTTTTAAAGCCGATTTTGACGTAGTAAATAATGAGCTCATCAATAAAGACTGGTCTATATTAAATGCCCCTAACCTTAATGTTGAATTTTCATGGACCTTTTTCTGTAATGCTGTTCAGGATGCTGTGATCATACACTCTCCGATATGAAATACTCATAGTAACCGTAAACAACTTTGGATAACCAATGCCCTTGTAGATAAAGTGGAAATTAAGCACTCGCTCTGGCAGAGATACTCTCGTTCGGAATCTGATGATGATCTTGAGGTTTTTAGAGTATACTCAAGAACTTGGACTACTGAGTTACGAACAGCTAGGTCGAATTTTGAGGCGCAGCGAATTAACGCTGGTGAGAAACCGTTCTATAGTTACATCAGAAAAAAGTTGAAATCCAAAGTAAGTACACCACTACTAAGAAAACCTGATGGAACGTTATGCAGCAACAATGAAGAGACCAGCAACATGTTTGCACGTTACTTTGCATCCACATTTACAACTTCAACTAACCAAGCTCTCCCATGTATGGATCCTACTACTCGTGTTGGTGATAGCTTAACTACCATAAACATATGCGAAGATAGAGTTCTCAAATCCTAAAAAATTTACCGAAAAATTGTGCCCCAGGCCCTGATGGTCTTCATTCCATTGCCTCAAAACGAACGACAGAAGTAATATCTCCTTATCTTGTACCAATCCTTAAACAATCTTTTGAAGTAGGCGATATTCCAGAGGTCTGGAAAAGTGCGGTAATCACACTGATCTTTAAAAAAGGGGATAAGTTGAGTGTTAATAATTATCGACCGATTAGCCTTACCTCTACCGTATGCAAAGTGATGGAAAAACTCATAGTCGTTGAATTACTACAATTTATAGTAGAGCATAACATCGTTCTACCTGAACAGCACGGATTCTTACCAGGATGCTCCGCCACAACTAATTTACTAACGGCCACAAATTTGTAGAGTCGTGCGTTAGATCTAGGGGTGCCTTTAGATGTTATCTATATTGATTTCTGCCGTGCTTTTGATAAAGTGCACATACAGTACCTTTTGCAAAAAATGGAACATGTTGATATTCGAGGCAAACTCCTAAAATGGATTAGTGCGTTCCTGCTACATAGATCTTATCGTGTCAGAGTGGGAGAGTCATTCTCCAATTACGAATATGGTATAAGCGGGGTTCCACAAGGATCCGTATTGGGCCCTAGTCTATTTATTATATTTATCTCGGATCTTCGTAAACTTATTAAATCGAACTGCCTCTTTTATGCGGACGATCTAAATCTGTTTAACATCCCGCTTCTCCATTACGACACTATAAAGGAGGACCTCTCAAGAATACAACAATGATGTGACATCTGGTTGTTACCTATCAACACCTCCAAGAGTAGCGTTCTACATATTGGATATAACAAACCTAAATATTCTTATGAAGTTATTGGTGAAGACCTAGTAGCAGTGGACCAACAAAGTGACTTAGGTGTAATAAATGCAAGTGACTTATCTTGGTCTCCTCAGTGGGGTTAAAAAGGCAAATAAGATGTTATTTCTCATATCCAAAGCTATTCACTCGATCTCTGTTCCCATACTACTCAAACTTTACACCACCTATATTCGTCCACATCTTGAATTTAGTATATCAGTGTGGTCTCCGTGGCTACGAAGAGATATCCTACTTCTTGAATAGTTCAACGTCGAGCCACTCGTCTTTCACCACAGCTAAAGAGACTTTCTTATGAAGATCGACGGAACGCCTTAAATCTAGCGACCCTTGAAGATCTACGTAAACGTGGTGATCTCATTTTAACGTACCGTATCATAGTGGGTGATTTGCCTCATATTTTACCAAACTTTTATGATTTGAACAGTCTTCGTGGCCACGTATATAAATTACAACGTGAAAAATTTCAGCTGTGTGTCAGAGAATTCTTCCTAGCAAATCGAGTGCGCAGTGGAATTCCTTGAATAATTCAGTTGTATCGGCTACATCAATCAATAATTTTAAAAACCGTTTCGACAGTGTTGTACATGTAGTAAATCCGTAAATTCGTTTTCTTATATGTATTACCTTCTTTCGTGTGCACGTTATGTAAAATATACTAATTTAGTGTTTATCCATAGTAATTAAGTTTCCTTATGTAATTTTGAGCATCACGGGCCTTTGGCTTTTGCTGTTATTAGTTGTTAAATAATAATAATAATAATAATAATAATATCTTTCTAACATCAATGATTATTTTCAAGAATTCTTAAAAGCTAATTAACATGTGTACCGTTTAAGGATTTATTCGCTACTTTTTCAAAACCAGATCTATAGATCCAATTATATTAAAATTACATATGGATGGATGTGCCCAACGGTCAAGTGTGCTGTAGAAACGTCTCGCATATATATACATACTATATGTGCTATATAAATTGGACATTCAAAAATTGTAATCTTGGAAAGTACACGAGTTGTATCTTTAAAAATTTTTAAATCCATCCTAATATACAGATTTTAAAATTGAAAAATGCTAATTACATAATAACTACAAAATAAAAGACAAAGCAACAATTTATGCAACAGATAGATGCATTTTATTTTTCTGGGTACGCCTGTGTCAAGTTCGCACTACGATAACGAAGTATTCAATAACATGAGTTTTTAAACTTCTTCGATTATAAAAATGATAATTGTAATTTAACAAACACGACCAAACCACATTTCTGCCTTCCTCTCACGGGGCAGAGCGCTGCTAATTCAGCCGTCATAAAAAGGAGTTATGTTAAGTGCTGTAAAAAAGATACTTCTGGTTACGTGATACTTTAATCACACAGAACCATTATAACGTATTAGACATAGGTTAAGATACCCCAGAAAGGAGATTCAGATGACCACCCTTCCACGATAATAAAAATAAAATTTCACTTACCTTTCTTCATAATGTCAGCAACTACCAAGAACTCTTAAAAGACATTAAAACAATTGCTAAAGGTAAATTTTCACATATAATCTCATAAGAGCATTAATTCTTTCCGGAAATTTTTTTGAGTGCGTTCCAACAACGTCGTATTAATTTGCCCGAGCGGGACGCGAGAGCAAATTAGGACGTTGTTGAATGCACGAAAAATAATTTCCGGATATGAATTAATGCTCGAATGAAGATTCGGTAAGAAAATCGTAACGACACAAACCCTAAAAAGAAGTAATATCTACCTACAAAAAATTTCCAAGAAATTTTTATGTTGTCTGGGTTACGGCTCGTGAACTAACTTTTCTATTGGTCATTAATTAGTGTCGTACGATTTTCCACAGAATTCAATACCACCAAACATCTGAAAATTAAAATGAACACAATTGACGATTACATCTTGCTGACTAACTACTACCTGCGGATCAAAATTAAATACCACTCATTTCAGAATCCCAACAATCCCTACCACTAAGTAATTAAGAAATCCTTGATGAACTACCACTACTACCAGTTATCAGTGTTATCACACCTTTCTACAGGAAAAAAAAACAGCTGTTACCAATATGGACTATTCGTATAGCTAATGAAACAGCAAGTGACATATACAAACATAACTACCTTTTCTCATGTACAGTTGCAGTTAAACCTACTACGTTTCTATATAGAATTTTCAACAATAATCAACCCACAAAACGGCTCACGTCCTCATATAGTATGGAAACTATGCTCCAGTTCGCCAAACAACTAATAAATCTACACCTCGACACGATAGTAGTTCATTGTAGTACTAGGGAGGAAAGTGTATCATATCTTTCTGCGGATGAACATGAAATGGAAAAACAGTTCTAATGTGAAAATAACTGCTGCAGCCAGTAATCCCATAGACCACCACATAAATTACTATTCAACACTATAACATATAAGCCAATCATATTGTAGACATTTGCTTTTTTCAACCAACAACAGCAGTATATCAGTGCATATTGGGCACCATGCAAAATATTCACAAAACAATGTACCTACTCAAAAACTAAACAGCCTTGTTGCGAAATATCGCTTAACAACGATGTTCTGTCCTTACTGATATCGCCAGGTTACGTAAAACTAAACACCAACAAACTGTGTGAACAAAGTTTGCCTTGCGTTAAATATTTTAAAATGTTGTGTTTTGGAAGTATTCCGCTGAATTTAATGAGATTGAATAATTATATTAATTGTTGGATTATTTTTCAATAAAGTTAACCGTTATGTATTAATATTGTTAAATAGTCGTCTCAAATACCACTCGAAGTGGATATTATTATGATACATAAAATTGGTATGGTCAATCATAGTAAAGAAATAATTAAAAGAAATAAAGTTGGTATGTTGATACAATCAAATTTAGAGAAATTTTAAAAGATTTGTTGGCTGAATTGAATTTGGTAATGCAGATTAAATAATAAAATAAATTGTAATTTTATCTTAAAAAATTTTAACATTTGACTATTTCGTATTGGTGATGGAAGAAAAGTTAATGTTAGTAGGAGACAAATATGCTTGCTCTGTAATATAATAATTGTAGTATGTATAGATCAGATTAGGTAATTTTAAAAGTGGGCAGCAATAATCGTAACTATATAAGATAAAATATTGTTTAAAAAATTTTTTTTAATAACAAATTAAATTATGTACAGACGTGTTTGAAAAAATCTATTTAGAATTAATAAAAACCTTTGAAATTATTCCTTTATTTGTATAAAATTTGGATATATGCAAATAAAATGGGTTGTTAACAAATTTACGAGGTGAATAAGCGAAAATATAAAATATAGTTGATGTGAGTATACAATCGGTGAAGAGATTGTGGAATACAGTTTAATGAGCTACAAAGAAGAAGAAAATGACAATATTTGGATAGATTTGGATTTATTGTTACATTGCAAGATATAATCAACAGTCATTATTAAAGGTGAGGATTCTACAGAGGACTAGAAGCAGTTTGCTGGGGTTTGCTGGCGTGACTTGGTTGCTACAGGATAGGAGCTGTGAACAAAGGACATTAGTTTGCGAATTATCTGTTAGTTGGAGTTTACCACAGGGCTGAGTTCTACAGCTGCATACTAGGAGTGCAAGGAGTGAAGTTGGATCTGCAGGAGCCTGGAGTTTTGACTTTTTGGAAGTTCCTTTAGTTGATTGAAGGTATATTGAGGATAGGCTGACATTGACCATGGCTGAGAATCATCGGGATCATTGGTGTTTAATGTGAGTAGCTGTAAAAGTGAAAGGAAGTCAGGTTTGTGGTAGTTATATCTAATAAGGAATAAAGAAACAATTAATTGAGTATATTAACTTAAAACAATACTTACTTTGGTGAGGTAATCATTGATTTGTGAAAGAGAAAGTATATTTGTCAATTTTGATAGTCTTGTGCTGTTGTACTGGTTAAAATCGGACTGACGTTTGATGACAGTCGTTGAGTTGACAATTCATATAAAAATTTTGAATATCGAAAAATAGATAACTTGATTGATGAACTCGCCCTAATAAGAGTCTCAAATGTATTATATAATTTTAAAATAGCACAAAAGGTGTTTGCTTGTTATATTACAGTAATAGAAGCTATTGCATATTAAAACGTATCCAAAGTGGTGCAATTGACAATAAAATATATATTTTTTAAATATTTTGCCATTTCCATAGAAATTATTGCAAATGTCACTCAACAAAATCACATTTAAATGTCACGAGCCGTAGGCGAGTGACATTTTTAATGTTATTTTGTATCGTGAAATTTAAACGCAATAATTTACATGGAAACGGCAAAATATTTGTCAAAAATATATCCACTAGTTGTGGAATTACCCTTGGATATTTTAAATGACTTAAGCGTAGTGATATTATTACGTCCTCTTGAAGTTCACTTTTGGGAAATAATTCAGCATCGAAGTCGAAGTGAACTACATTGTATAATCCACTTTCTGCCATGTTTCTGTTAACATTGTTGAATATATCGACGAAAGAGTGCCCCTTTCTCATTCCAACTACAGCTTTCACTGCATATAAACCTGTGTTTTGTTCAATAATGTCAACCAACGGCTTCTGTTTGTAGAAGAACTCGTTCAGTTTCTCCTTACCAATAAACAAACTGCCGTTGCGGTGGTACGCTACATCCAATATTCCATTGTTGAAATATAATAGTAACGTTTCTTACCCATCCATGTGCAAGAATTTTTGCATATACTGTATCGTTTTTGCTTTCCTGTAGTATTTGTTTGACACCTATATGCATTATGACTGGCAAATTCAATTCTGCAGTCTTCTATAGTATCAGTAATTCATTCATATCCATTACGACGCTCATAAGTTTGCTTTGAAATACGTAATAGAAGTGCATGCTATACAGGGTGACACAGCGGACATGTAACAGCCCATAGCATTTTCATTTATTAGAATTAAATTCTGAAATTTGGGTGATGCATTTAACATAAGGGTAACCTTTTGATGACTAAATAAAATAAATTTTTTCACTTCCGGTTTAACAGGAAGTAACCCTAAATTTTAAATTTTAAATGGCACATATGGTACATATTTTTAGCCTACCTAAACCGCTACAAAATTCTCTTTTCAACCGTGTGTCACAACTTGACATTTGATTTCAAAATGGCTGCCAAAATCAATTTTTCTTTCAAACTCTTAATTGGCCATGACATGATACTTGCTAATTATCAGCATGTAAATGACGTTGAGATGTAAAAATTAAGGTGTAAAAATATTAGTGATTTTGATACTTTCTATCTAATTAATAAGAGTTACGAATAAAGGATAATTTTTAAAATTTTAGAAATGCATTTGTTTAACGCTTAATTTCTCAAAATCCAAAATAGGAAACTCTAATTTTTATTTAATGTAACTGTAGAACAAATATTTTCTGTTTCATATAATTTATCAGAACTGGCATGAACAACTTTTTTTATTATTAAAAACGCAAAATTATTCATATCTATATTGTTTCCAAAATACGTATATTATTAGTATCAATAACAAGCCAAGTAGGCTGTGTAACATCCTAGCATATTATTGATGTTAAAAACGTTAAACAATTCTAGAGGGCTATGGATAGAATATGGCTGCAAAAGTTATATCATTTGTTTTGTTTACTCTCGTTTAGCTTTATTCTGTCAATTTATTTAAAGTATTCTGGCTTTTAAAAGAATATTCTCGATATTATTTATTATTTTAAATTATGTATTCTAGAGAAGAAGAAGTTGATATGCTCTTAATTTACGGTGAGGTAAGAAAAAATAGTAGAGCGGCTGCTCGACTGTATGCGGAAAAATTTCCGGAAAGAAACCATCCTGCAAATAACTATTTTTATAAACTTGAAGAACAGTTTATACAACAACCAGATTTAGAACAGAATGACCTTATTATCCACGAGCAAACGGAAGTAAATGTACTAGCAATAGTTGCAGTTGATCCAACAGTTTCTGTACGACAGATTCAGGGTCAGATTGGTGTTAATCGAGAAACGGCTCGCCATATTTTAAAAAAGCACATGTATAAGTCCTGCAAATACCAAATACACCAGCTTTTGTATCAGAATGATTACCAAAGAAGAGTGAATTATAGCAATTGGTTTTTAAATAGGTATGACTTAAACAATAATTTCCATCACTCAATTCTCTTCTCTGACGAATCTCGGTTTACTAATTTGGGTCTATTTAATCGAAATAATACCCAGTATTGGGCTCAAGAAAATCCAAGGGTTATGAGAGAAGGTGTGTACCAAGAGCGATTTGGTTTCAACGTCTGGTTAGGAGGAATTGGTACAAGAATAACTGAACCAATAATTTTCAATGGCCGATTAACGTCCGAGAGATATTTAGAATTATTACAAACAGAAGTTAAATGTTTTCTGCAAGAATTACCTCCTAACGTGGATCAAGTAATTTTTCAGCAAGATGGCGCCCCATCGCATAACGCAAGAAATATCGTGAATTATTTAAACGAAAGGTTTGGCGAAAATTGGATTGGTTCAAATGGTTCCAATAGGTGGCCTCCAAGATCTCCGGATCTTACCCCACTTGCCTTTTTTTTATATGGAATCACCTTAAGGAAAAGATTTATAGAACTCCAGCAGTAGATCGAGAAGACTTAGAATTAAGAGTTAGGAAAGCCATTAATAATATAACACACCAGCAACTTGAAAACGTGCTTTTAGCAACGGTTAGAAGAACGCGTCTATGTAGAGATAACAGCGGACAACATTTTGAACATTTACTGTAATTTTTTTTGTATGATTATTGTTTAGTTCACCTTTGTGTTATAGTAGGTTAAAAAATTTACTTTTCATTCCATGGATCTCTAGATATGTTTAACAGTTTTGTTATCCTTATAGTGGGGTATTACTATGCTTACTTGGGGCATTATTGTTACATGTACTTATACCTATTATAAGTATTTACGGATCATTGTAGATATGTGTAATTTTGAGTTTTTAGTCAAAAAGACGGTTGTTCATACAAACTTTAATAAATTGTATGAAAATGTACATGTTTATTTTACCTTTCTATAAAATAAAAATTATAGTTTTCTATTCTGTATTTTGAGATATTAAACGTGAAATAAATGCATTTCTAAAGTTTAAAAAATGGCCTTTTATTCCCAACTCTTATTAATTAGATAAAAAGTATCAAAATCACAAATGTTTTTACACGTTAATTTTTACATCTCAACGTCCTTTACATGCTGATAATTTGCAACTGTCATGTCATGGCCAACTAAGGGTTTGGGAGAAAAATTAATTTTGGCAGCAATTTTGAAATCAAATGCCAAGTTGTGACACATGGTTGGAAAGACAATTTTATAGCGGAGAGTGCTATTTAAAATGTAAAATTCAGGGTTACTTCCGGTTAAACCGGAAGTGGAAAAATTTTTTTTATTCAGTTATCAAAAGGTTGCACTTATGATAAATGCATCACCCAAATTTCAGAATTTAATTCTAATAAATAAAAATGTTATGGGCTGTTACATGTCCGCTGTGTCACCCTGTATATTAAACAAAATAACATTAAGAAACGCAGAGAAACTATTTTTGGGAAAATTCAGTAAGACGAACTGTTTAGTGTTAGAGCTAAAACAATCATTTCACTTTTATATGCATTTAAAGACATATAATTACACAAAAGAGCAATTGTTAGTATAAAAATAATAATAATTAATCCCCATACTACTCCATCAAATATTGATAATACTATTCTGAAGCCACTTATTCGGTCAACTTTCGGAGCAATCCATATCAGGTCATCTCTATATAAATAATCGCTGACATCATATTCCTCATAATATTTAAAAGTCTGAATGCACCCGAAAAGATACGGTATATGTCGTTGCTGCGGTTATACGTGGGTGGGCTGAAAAGTAATGCACACATGCTAGTAGAACGCGAACGCAATGACCTACGGAGACGCGCATGTTTGTATTCGGAAGCTACATCATTCCTTTATGCGCATGCCAAGTTTGAAGGAGTTTCGTTCACCAGTTCGTTTTTTAGTAGCGGAAGTATGGAAACGTGTTCTCGTGTTATGTCAACGCTAGTTAAACAGCGCGTGGTTAAAGAATTTTTAACTGCTGAAAACGTGATTCCTACTGAGATTAATCACCGTTTAAAGGCCGTTTATAGTGACGATACTGTTATTGGGACTACTGTAAATCGATGTGTAATAACATTTCGTGGTTGCGATCCCGGAAAAGCCGTAATTGATGACGAAAAACGCAGCGGACGCCCGATCACTGCCACATACGATGAACATCGCAAATACGTCGACAATTTGATTCAAAGTGACCGGCGAATCACTCAAAAGCGCATCGCAAACCGTTTATTTTTGGTTTAATTTAGCAATAGCAAGTAATAATTTGTACATAGCGCAGGGTTTATTCTTGCTATTGGAACCCAATAGATACAGAATAAACGTTGTACAATACAAAAAGAAGCAACGAATTAGTGCGTAAGTTAAATATAGCTACAACGCAGGAATTCAAACGGTGATGGTGGAATGGGCCGGCTCGCTCGCAGACGCTGAATTCAAGTCGCATCACCGGTAATATTTTTATTTTTTCTTTAATTGAGATACAGGAAAGTAACAATTTGCATATAGTGCAGATTTTACTATTGACCAACAGATACAGCGTAAGTGCTCTTTCTGCTTTACAGCGTAAGGGGTGTCAACGAAATGAGGTTGTACAGTCCGGACACCCTAAGATAGGGACAGACACGTCACAGTTTGGATGCGCGGGTTTTTGTGTACGCCACTACCAATTCTTGAAGCGCGTGACCTTCAAGAATTGGTAGTGGCGTACACTGGAACTCAACCGGCCGGCTTTGATATAATTTCTATAATCTCTCGTCTAATAGGTCTATTAAGTACCTACAGCAATTTTAAGCCTTGCAGTTCTCCCCTACGGTTGTAGAGTTGGACAATTTAATAGCCGATTTCATCTTAAGACAGAAAATGTTCATTGTAAATGTTTACAAATAGGTAGAAAGTTTCGGCATCGAATGTTGTTGGAAAATGATTATGAATTAAATATGTACCTACTTATGTAAGATTAATGTACATAGCTTTAATTTGCATTAATTCAATAAAAAGTGTTTCTACCAATTTTCGTTTATTTATTTCCTTGGTAGAAATTTCATACCAATCTCCGCCCGCGTACACAATATTTGGGATCACAATTAAAAACAGTGAGCAAGAAAAACAAAATTATTATTCATATATGTACTACTATTTTAATTCATAGAAATACAAATACTGTTAAGTTAAAAAAGTGGTTATTCAGAATCGGAATTTACGCCCTTGATTTTTAATCGTCTTTCCCTTAACACCAATTTGTTGTTGGCATTTTTAATAAAACGAAACGCAAATGAGAACCACTATAAATGACTAAACCCTTTGTAAAAAGAGGTCTATTTAAGAACGTGCCGTTGATAAGTAACCATGGTCCATTGGTATAATTGCCAAACAGGCCTGTCCTTATCTTAAGGTGGCCGGAGTCTATTTAAGGCAGCCGAGACGCATGTGTTCAAGTAGTATTCCGTAGCGCAGGTAAAAAGAGCCCATTCTCCTTGCAATATCCTACTAAACGTTGGGTTTGCATATACATCCTCCTGTCCTTAAAATTCGACCACCCGCAATGCCTTTTTTAAAAAATGTATTTAATTTATTAGAAACGCGAAGATATTTTTACCCCTAACTTAATTTGGTTTTTAAAATGATTTAGTGTCGCAATGTCCACGATGGAAGTTCTAGGTAAATCTCTTTACAGATTTTTAAAACTAATAACGTTTATCACCAATCCATGTGCAAGTATTTTTGCATATGCTGCCTCGTGTTTGCTTTTCTGTAATGCTTGCTGGACACATATGTGCATTATAACCGTGTAGGCGGTTCTGACTATTTTAATTTAATTTGAATGGTTAATATGTTTGCTACAACTTCCAGAGTGATACTGGATCCAGGCAGCTCAGAATGCCAAGGTATCATTAATAAACTCAAATTTAGTAACCAAAAGAAAGTACACAGAATATATATAAGCGTATAATTTGTTTAGCAAGTAATACCGGGTGGCCATAAATATCTTATATCACATTACCTTTGGAATCAACACCGCTTTATTAAAGTGATGAATCCAACTAAACTAAATGTCATTAATGTCATCACAACTAAAATTCCTATCTGTCAAAAATTATTACAGATTGCAATAAGTAATGGAGTTAGAACAGGAGATTTTTATAATCGAGTCATAGGCTAAACTGCAGAATCCGGGGCACATTTCCATCCTCTTATTTGCATTTTATTACATTTCATACCAATACTTATTATAATTGAAATATGTATAATGCTAACCAACATTTATAAGTAGCTAATTCCATGGCTACTGGGATCTCAGATGTTTATGGCCACCAGGTACATCAAATTAAATTGTATTCAAAAAGACAGAAATAAACTGTAACAATGTTTATAATCGAACTAAATTCTAATGTTTCGCCTAGCGCTCATTTGACCTACCAACAAAGATATGGGAGTTTAGCGGTGAACGCCAATATGGCGATAGTACATAAACGAACTTTGATTTACTATCCTTCAAGCGGGCAAAATGCAAGCAGAATTACTATTAATAAAGTTCATACCTGGTGCTGTTTACGTTATCGGGTCTCACACGTGTGCAGATTGTGCAGGATCTTCGATCGGTCGTTTCGGAGTTATCTTGTTTACCTGTTGCTGTTGCCTTCAGAAAACTTTGAAAGTCCAGGTAAGCGATTTATGATTGAATTAAAGTCGGTCCTCGCAGGCGACAGTCCCCGTAGAGTGGCTCAGAAATTAAAATTTGCGAATTTACGACCTGCAGCTTGTAGCAATGCGGTTTTTCACTTCGTAAATACAGGCTGGGTTTTCTAGTGCAAGCTTTAAGCTGTACTTGTGTTATGTCGTTTAGGTCGCAATGAGTGGTTTTAATACCGTCTGTTTCGATGTTGAGACTCATGGAAATTAGCTGTAGGGATCTAAGGTGTCCGCTGAGTGAACGGGACCTGGGGTAATTATTTATAGGGGTCTAGCCGATGAGCCTAAGGGCCCTCCTAGCAAGATGGTCTAGGTACGGGTTATCTGGTCGTACCTCTGGCCGATGAGCCTATGGGCCCCCCTTGCAAGCCGGTCTAACTGGTAAGAATTCTTCTCGAAGAGCCTGCAGGCCCTCCTGAACAGAATTGGATTAGGGGAAAGGTTCAGGAAAATTCTGTTCTACAATGGCACACAGTTTATTGGTGTTAAGTTTTACGTAACCTAGAGATATCGCGGACACAACATCGTTGCTAAGCGATATTTCGCGACAAGGCTATTTAGTTTTTAAGCAGGTACATTGTTTTGTGAATATTTTGCATGGTGCCCAATATTCGCTGATATACTGCTGTTATTGGTTGAGAAAAGCAAATGTTTGCTTATATGTTATAGTGTGGAATAGTCGCTGATATCATATTCTCCACAAATAATTAAAAATCTGAATGCACCCGGAAAGATAAGGTATATGTCGTTGCTGCTGTTATACAGTGCCTTCATAAAATGACCAAACGCTGATTAAGGACGTATGTAGGCAACCCATTTAACAGGTGGTGGTACTACTGTAAACATTTTAGTTTTCGTGACAGTGGCGCTCGAGTGGGTATTTTTCGCTTTTGAGTTTTTAAAATTTACGTCTAGCGAAGTAGATTCTGGTTCTGAAAAGAACCGTTTTTTTAATGCTGCAACTTTTTTCCTGAGGGGTGGAGCTTCGCCTGCGGCTTATGCCGAGTTGGTGTACTGGCAGACCAACGAACAAAAACAGCATCAACAAATAACGATAACAACTTAAAAATGAACTGGAAAACAGCAAACACTTATCTTATTCTACTGAAACTATGATTAATTGATTACTACAGCCAACTGACAGCCGACATAAAACACGCCACAATAAGGATACAGAGACTGTCTATAAAAACGGTTGGAAGTGTTGACCTTTATTTTGTAAACACAAATTAATCCACCGTTTCATATTTTTAAATACTCTTCGCAAGTCCTCCTGACTTATATTTTGTATTTTCAGTTGAATAGCTTGCTGTAATTCTTCTAGTGTGTGTAAACAGTTTCTGTATATTTTAGTTTTTAAATGCCCAAATAAATATAAATCTAGTGTTGTCAAATCTGGTGAACGCGCAGCCCATCTTCCACGACTAATAAGACGATCAGGAAAATATTCTTGCAGAAATGCAATGGTCGCAGCTCGATCTTGTTGAAAGTATTCTTGTCTCAGTTCATCATCGTGTAGTTGTTCAATAAACCGTTGCGATATCTTTCTGCGGTAATCGTATCATTAAAAAAATTTACCAATAATTTGTCTTCTTGACATAGCAATCCACACACCAACCTTTGAAGGATGTAAACTAGTTTCATCAAATTGGTATGGATTTTCAGTATGCCATGTTCTATAATTGTGGCTGTTCAAATAACCTGACAAATGGAACCACGCTTTGTCAAACATAAATATTAACTCCAACACAGTATCGTTATTTCAATTTTCATTAAACCACTAGCAGTATTACATTCGTGATCCCCAATTATCTTCCAATAATTCTTGTACCCCTGTTATCTTGTACGGATACATGTGGAGATTTTTTCTTAAAGCCGTATGGCATGATCCCACAGAAATACCTAAGTATAAAGGAATATATGCGTAGATTACGCTGTAAATGAGCAATTTATTGTTTACATACCACTTTGGGCAGCCAATGTCGAAACTGATTTATGCGGGCTTAATTGCATTCGATTATTAACGTCAGCTACCTTTTCTTCAGTTAAAACAGTAGGTCTGCCTGTTGATTTGCCTGTAGAGATGCAGTGTTTCTCTTTCAAACGGTGAATGATAATCCGCTTATGGTGAGCAAAAGCATTGCGATTGATTTGCACACCTGGAAATGCCTCAGTAAATTGTTCGATGCATGACTCAATTAAATATGACCAGGATCCATCTTGATTACGGATTTCACTGCGAAAGTGAGTCATTAGTATAAAAGCATCTTATTCAGGTGTGAACGACATGTCTATATTTTATAATCTAAAATAAAAAAATTACCTCAGAACCTGAAATTTGTTAACTAGTGTGGATACTTACACAAACTCAAATACGTTAATTAGATAAGTGAAGCAAAAGAATAGTACGTTGAAATCATAGAGCAATTACTGAAACTGGCTGTAAACCTAAAAGTAAAACGATAGAACGCCAATGGTAAATTTCAACGTCAAAATATAAAAGTGCACGTGTAGCCAACATCAAATAGTTAAAATAACTTGCGCCAAAATAATGGCCATTCAAAAACGTTCGATCATTTATGAAAGCACAGTATATCCAGGGTTTTACTGTGTCTGTATATCTTCTTCTTAGTCTGTTTGACGTCATTACCGTTTCTGGTGTCGAGCCATTCATTTACGCACTATGCACACACATGCGCGCACACGAAGCTATCGCACTTAAGTACATAAGTCTGTATATCGAAAGGTAATATTCGTGTCTAGAGCGTGACTTAACTGTTTCAGAATTCTGTTTACGTCGACGAAAATAGAGTGACTAGCTCCAGCAACGCTTTCGCTACTAGTAAACAAAGTCATGACGAACATTTCAGAAGAGTGAGAATCTAGTGTTATATTCTAATACTAAAGAAAGGACATATTTAAACACAGCTAATTACAGAGCAATTACGGTGCTTTAACAACAGCTACCAGATGCTGACAACAATAATACAAGAACGACTAACAGAATACGGGTATAGAATTATTGGTTCCTGCAAGCAGGGCTTTTGGCGTAAGGCAGGGTGTCGCACTGTGAATTAATAAATCAAACATTTCCACATGCGAGATCGCTAAATAAACTAAAATAAGAATTTAACAACATAGAAGAAGAAAGCAGAAGAAGAGGAAAACGGAAGTAAAAACGGCCAACCATCACGAGTTAAGAAAACAGGAAAACGTTACTTTGAAAAAATATAGATGTTTAAGTACCTTGGTACCCAAATTGGCAACACTAGCAATAGAAAAAATTACATTAAGCAGTGGATAGAAATATTATTTCGAACTTACTGCATGTACGAAAATACCTAAATAGTTATATGCAGCTGAAACAATGGACCTAGGCGCAAAAGGAAAACATCTGGAAATATTAGAAAAGACTTTTTCATGGGACATGATAGCGTCAATCAAAATAAATAACAATCAAGCAAGGTTAAATCGGTAGCGTTATTTCAGAAAGACAAGCTTTAAGTTTAACTTCCTAATACCTACCCAAAACAAACTAATATTGTAGACAGCTTGTCGTACATTATGGGAAAACGCTTATTTTTTTTAATATACTGTTATGTATCCTATTATCAACTTTCAAGCAGTATAAGTGCTTTTACTCATTAGAATGAGCTAGGGTTATCAATAATTCTAATGTACACATAGGTTTTGTGTAGGTTAGTAGAAATACTAAATCAAATGAGTGGTACATTTTTATCGCACCATTAATATTCCTATTATGTGTACTGTTGTTCATTATTTGCTTACATCATAATTTAATATCGCAATTACCATTCAGACACCATTACCAATGACACAACTAATAGATGCATTCTGACATGCTGGCATTTCAAGGTAATTGGAACTCCTATTCATTCATACAGCGTTACTGCTAAAGAATTAGAAAAGTTGTAAATTCATACGTAATCTTTAAGAGCAACACACATTTTTTTATATGTTGTTTTTATTACCCATTTGGATACTAAATGTATATATTGCCACAGTAATGTTATATTATTCAATTTAGATTGGTTCCACTCTAACTTGTTAATTCACTTTTATATGTTATTTTTTCTTGTCTGCTTTCGTGAGTTTTATATTATCATAATTGTGTATTTACATTTATATGAACAGTCTTTGTTTATTCTTTGCTTACATCATAATTCAATATCGTAATTATAACTCAGACACCATTACCAATGGCATAACTAATAGATGCATTCTGGCGTGCTGGCATTTCAAGGTAATTGGAACTTCAGTTCATTTATACAGCCTTACTGCTAAAGAATTAGAAAGGTTGTAACTTCATACATAATCTTTAAGAGCAACACTATAAAAGTAGTATTTGTTATTGTGCAACACTCCTAATTACTGCCGGTATCAATTATTCAATTTTTTCAATAGGTAAAAAGTAAAGTTCAGGGCACTTCATTCCATATATAGGAAGATGGCCTGCAGCGCGGTGGGTCAGGGCCGCCAAATATTTCTGTCCGGAAGCCATTCCTCTCCCAGGCCGTTAAGGACGTACTAGGTGATGTGGCTAACATCACACCTTCGACTACTGCCTTACTTTTCTTACTTTCACAACCGCGGTTTCGGTATCCAATTTTTCAAACGACTGTGTGATTCCGAACCGCTCGGTCACACTGGCGGGTCAATAATGATGAAGTGTGTAGGAGAATGAAATTTATATTAAATTTTAACAATTGGAACAAAGTGTATTTAATATTGATGTCGCTATTACTTAACACAGTTAAAGCAGATTTCTTCTTGAATGTGCCTAGAAGACTTGACGATGATGAAACCTTGTACATTATAACTGAAGAAGATGTTGACTCTGTTCTTATACGACAAATTAAATACCCATTAATTATCATTACATCGAAGAAGCCCGTATATATATATATATATATATATAGAAATGCATCGGTAATTCTATAAAGATAGTCCCTCTCACAGCTTGTGTGGTTACATACACAGTAAAATGTTTGACTGGGATAGGGTTTGGAAAAACTCCAATCTCAGTGCTACGCACAGGTACCAAGCTTTAATGGTTAGATTGAATTAAAACCACTTGTATGTTTCGCCTGACGTTTCGTTTTTATTCAAAACTTTATCAAAAGCTAACACCTTGTGGACCAAAACACATGTTTTATTAAAAGCATGTGTAGATATTCAAATTTGAATATCTACACATGCTTTTAATAAAACATGTGTTTTGGTCCACAAGGTGTTAGCTTTTGATAAAGTTTTGAATAAAAACGAAACGTCAGGCGAAACATACAAGTGGTTTTAATTCAATCTAACCATTAAAGCTTGGTACCTGTGCGTAGCACTGAGATTGGAGTTTTTCCAAACCCTATCCCAGTCAAACATTTTACTGTGTATATATATATATATATATATATTCATCCTGCTATCAATTTAGCGTCCGTATGTAGTCCATTTACATTTAATGTGACGTCCATGTGCATATGGCGTCCATATACCGGACGCCACTTTGCATCACCGTGTTAATAAGTTTTTATGAATCAGTGCGTCATCTAGGAACCGTCTACGAAAATAGTGGTGGACGCCAAATTGATTATATTGTGACAAAATCTGTATACTTACAGTTCGTAGAACTTCCGCTAGTTGCGCTGTGTTACAAACAATATACGGCGACCATATATCGGGCTAACATATAAGACCGCTAAAGTGGCTTCCACTCGTGTGGCAACACTGCACAAGTGTTTCAGGTTTCAACGTTGTGTAGGCGTTCTGGTGATAACTAGATCCGAGAGAAATACAATGAAGTCGGAGAATATTGAATATGTTAGTTAAGTAAAAGATCCGTGATTTCACTTAGGCAGTGTGGTTGACGGAGTAATTAAATAATAAGCGATAGTTTTACCAGTGATCAACCACAATCTTTTATTTGGCCGAAAATGTATGTCAAAAACGCGGGACTTTTAAAACAATAAGCTGACCTAGCTTTCACTAGATTTGGTTAATAGTTTATTACTTATATGCAATTTTAGAGTTGACACAACTAAAATACTTACTTGTGTTCAAGGTTACGAAATGACTGTTTAGCCCGAGGATTAATAAATTTGTCGATGAAGGCATGTAGTAGCCGTTGTAGTAATTGTACTTTGAATTTCAGTTTTGTTTATAAAGAATTGTCATTTTGCTGATATACAGGGTGTTTTACGTAATGCGGGCTATGGGACTGGAATGTTATGGCTCAAATGCATTTAAGTTCAGTTAAATTTTGTTATGTCGTGCTGAAATATGTTTTATATCTTCTATAGGGTGTATTATGTGAGAAAGTAAGAGGTGGTCCATGGGAGTGGGAAGTTTTGAAAATGTTATTTGGTAACTATGCATAATTGGTTGTGGATTTTTATTTTAAATTGTCTGTCATTGTACTCCATTTACCAACCATGGAATAGTGGTCCGGCGAACAAAGTACTTTTGTGATTAAATCGTAGTGCGAAAATAATAGCTGTGTGGAATTTATTTCCCGGTTTGTTGTCCCACTGCCCATTTCATAAAGAGGTTGGTTAGTAAATTTGAAGAAACCGATTCAACTAAAAATGTGAAACATAATGGTCAAACAAAAGTGTTAAAATCCCTGTTAACAATAATCATATTAGAGCAGCTATAGAACGCATCCCAAAACGTTCAGTTCGAATATTTTTGGCTTTTATTGATAAAACAAGAAATAGTTGAAAAGGAAAATAATGACACAATTGCCTAGAGTTCCGTTGGATAGGTTGGGTCGTGTTATACACAATTTTAACTACCAGCTTCAACAGTGGATACAGAGAAAGCGGATGTGTTTGTGCAAATAAAGGCATTATTATTATTATTTAGAAATTGCACCTTACTACTGGTATACTTTGTTTCAGTTATATTCAATTGCTTTCGGAATTATGTCGTCGAGAGGTCGTGGGTTCAATTCCCGCGGCCGTCTGCTCTGACTCAGGTTTTTGGGTGGTTTTTCTGAGGCAACAGAATACCTTCTCTGAGGCGATTGCCGGGGCAGTACTTTCCTGGACTTTGTTCCATTCTCCACCTTTTCTTCCTCTCGACCATTCTAGAATTTCCATTTTTGACTGAAGAGGGATGCAAAGTTTCTCTAGCAGCCCGTCCCCAGGTAGGGGAATTGAAATTACCTTGAACCGATACCTTTTTACTTCCTATTACAATAAAGGAAGTGTTGGATTCACCCCAAAAAGTTGAAATTGAGTTTTCAGAACTTCACGTTTTAAAGTCCCCTGAACCAAAAAAAAAAAATGTTTTTGTTCATTGGTGTGTCTGTCAGTCTGACCGTCTGTGTGTCAGTGTGTGAACAGCATATCTCAAAAACGAAAAGAGGTATGGCGTTGAAACTTCTTATATTAGTTTTGTGTACTATCTAGATGCGACAGCAAACTTTTTAAGAAAACCGCATAACCGGAAGGATGGTGTTTACTCTTGTAATTTTTAGGGTTTTTTCGATTTTTACTTCCTTTTACCATAAAAGAAGTATTGGATTCATCCCAAAAATTCGAAATTGAGTTTTCAGATCTTCACGTTTTAGAGTCCCCTGAATCCAAAAAACATGTTTTTGTTCATTGGTCTGTCTGTCAGTCTGTCTGTCTGTGTGTTCGCCTGTGAACAGCAAATCTCAAAAACGAAAAGAGGTATGGCGTTGAAACATTATATATAAGTTTTGTGTACTATCTAAATGCGACAGCAAGCCTTTGAAGAAAATCGCATCACCGAAAGTATGGTGTTTACTCTTGTAATTTTTAGGTTTTTTTTCGATTATTACTTCCTTTTACAATAAAGAAAGCATTGGATTCATCCAAAAATTCGAAATTGAGTTTTCAACACATTTTCGCGTTTTAGAGTCCCCTGAACCCAAAAAACATGTGTTTGTTCATTGGTCTGTCTGTCTGTATGTGAACAGAATATCTCAAAAACGAAAAGAGGTATGGCGTAGAAACTTCATATATAACTTTTGTGTACCTACTATCTAGATGCGACAGCAAGCTTTTGAAGAAAATCGCATACCCGGAAATATGTTGTTTACTCTTTTGATTTTTCAGTTTTTAAATTTTTTTTTTCAAAAACGGCTCTAACGATTTTTTCAGACTTTACTCTTTTATTTGATAATTTTCCCGTGGAATACCTTTAAAATGGTTTTTTTTTTCTTATTAACTCCTATTATAAATGGAACACCCGGTATATTATTACATTTTTTAATTCAGCTTAAATTTTTATGCACAGTTAACATTATTCAATAAGTTTTTAATACCAAACGACGCGAAAAATTATTCTCTTTAATTTAGTACCACTACCATTTCTTTCCATAAAAATGGTGAGCAGCAATATGCATAACCGTGATAAGCCATGTAAATTGCCTATGTTCAAAGGTATGACCAACCACCCGGTATAGCATGCACTGTTGCGGCCAGACAAAAACGAGAAACTTAGAGTAGCTTAAGGCAACTCATGCATTACTGCATCAAAGCAACAACAGGAAGTATCAATTACAATTTATTATCAACTTCATTGCAACAGTTATATTCCACGAAAGAACCCAAATCAAAAAATGTAAAAATACACAATATTGATCAAGAGTAGGTACTTATTCTTGTTTTTTTTTCGCTACAGTGACGTAATTTTAAGATTACTCATGTGAGTTAAGTTAAGGTAATATTAATCTCGTCGTAATGTTTAACAATCAATACTAACTACAAGATTTCTGGCAGGTAATTATTAAATTAATTATAGTTTGATCTAAATCTGGTTTTTTATTTTTAAGGTTATATTTTCGTCAATTTTTTTTTATTTTTATGCCCTCTTCGTGGAAATGTATACAAACCATCAAAATTATTAACCATTGCAATACCCTCCCGCTAACACCTTTTTGTAATTAATCTGTTTCTGTTTTCCGTTTATGTTTTCCGTTTTCAGTTTTATTGAGAACTGAATATTTTGGTGTTTAATTTGAAAATGTAGCAGCCTTCAGAATCTGTTCTGGAAACCGATAGCCAGTAAAGTAGGAAAATTTTTTCAAGGTTCAAACATTTTCTATTGCCGACATATCTAAATTTTTGACACGTATAAAATGTGCCCTATCCTTTGTTCCCTTTCCTGAATGGTAACATATTGAAAATAAAAAAGTTAAAGTTAGTTAACAAATATTTCTTAGTTTAATTTAGTATAGATCCAAAATCCTAACTAAATCATTTTCCTCTCGGTAAAACGATTCTACGTATTCTTCATTTGTTTACATTGTCACATTCCGGTACTCGTTTACTAGTAGTGAGCATATTATTTTTTCGAGGCAACGCTATAAAATGCATATCTTGTAACATTCCTAAGGAAATTATTAAGAATAGCGTGATTTGTACGCGACCCTACCCTAAGGTGTTAAGTAATATTATTACTTTTACATTTAGTTTGTTACAATCAATTAGGGACATTTTGATTATCCTAATATTATAATAATAATAATATATGCCTTTATTTTCCAAATGCTAAAATTGGGATAGATGTTGGTTGTCTGTGAGAGAAACATTCTAAATATTTTGGTTTTTTTTTAATTGAAAATGTTTGCAATTTTAGGCGTCAAATCAGTTCCCGTTAAAAAATTATTTGACCCAGTGCTTCAAATGAAAATACTAAATGTAAGTTAACAACAATTCTAGAATATTTTGTGTTGCTTATATAGGTATTTTATTTTAACAGATTTAAAAAATCAAAACTAGGAAAGTTAATAATATTTAAATTTCTCTAACCAATAGAAATTTTGTATACGTAAATCATTAATAGAAGCTTACTGTTGATAGGGTAAGCAATTATTTATTTAATCGTATGCTGAAATTAATATTCATGAAATGTTGTTACAGTGATACGGTTACATCACATTACACAAGGTAAACATATTTGGAAAAACAATAGTTATTTGTTTCATTAGTACAAAAAATGCATGATTTCGGGACAAGTAAGACAGATCGCCGGACGACGCGCAGCGGAGTCCGGCGAGTCTTACGCGTCCCGAAAACGCATTTTTTGTGCGAATGAAACATACTATTTTTTCTCCAACTACTCATAAATTCGGTAATATGACTTATTATTTAGAATCAAACATTGTAGGTTATATTGTAGAACTGTCATGGCGCAAATAAACAATCACTATACGGGGAAATTAAACAACAACGACGGCGATTGCCGAATATTGACGAAGCGCTTGTGTTTTATTTAAAATTTGCCATGCAAAACCCTATCTTGCGTCCATTTTTGTACTAGTGCAAATATGAATCGAAAAGTGTACAGTTGCCAAGGTAATTGGTGAATATCCCGAAATGACTTACTTTTTATACAAAATTATACGACAAAATGGCGTCTTATTCGTGTGGTTGGAGAAAAAAATAGTTATAACCTAACATAAATGCTGAAAAAGAATAATTGGCCATATTTTACACCCAATTCAACCAACAAAATGCGTATAAAGAAATTTATAACTATAAATAACAAGTATTAACAAGCAGCAACCTAAAATGACAGAAAAGGGTTCAATCATTTACATTTTGGAGAAAGGTTGCTCTTTGCGAATTCATACAAAGAGTCGAATCTGCTTATTAACAAAAGTTGTGCCGTAAAACACAATTAAACACAATTATAATTAACGTTCCGGTTAATCGAATCGTTGAGTAACTTAAACAAATTGTTAAAGTTTAAACTATTATTCAAGTAACCTAGTAATGAATTGCAAACATTATTTTTGGAGCAGACATAGCGCTTGCGCTTGCCTGAGTAAAGCCAAAGCTCGTGCGTTCAGTCCGGAAAGAAATGAATATTTCTAATAATTAGCATGGTTACGAAGATAAACTACCGCCAGGCTGCCGGGCACCATACATTCGAAAAGTAACTAACTGCATATACATATTACACATACAGTGTGTCCAAAATATTATCCTCCAAATTAGAATTATATGGTATAACAATATTAAATGGTAACACTGTATTTCTGGTATAAAAAATATTTGTAAACGATTATATCTACATGTTACAAGATATTTTTTTTTTAATTTTCTGCAAATGTCATATCGGAATGAGAAAATGTAAAAGAATTGTGATAAGAGGTAAACGTGGGCGAGGAGTCCCTGTCCTTTGTAGTGGTGCTGTGCAAAATCACATTCAATTCAATTAATACTTAAAGTAAGGCAAAACTGAGTGCGAACAACCCAATATGTGGTTATAAAACATTGGAAAAGTATGCCAAAGCCTTAGGTGCAAAAACCCTGAGACAGTTACAACAACGAGGTAGAGCATAGTTATTTATACAACGAGTAGCTAGTGTGCCATTTTTTTGCACGCGTCAGAAAGTTTAAAGAATGAGCCGAAGACTAAAAAATCTGGTGTGATACACGCACACAACTTCCTTTTACAGTGATCTTATAATTAGCCAAAATTTGATTTAAAATGTTTTAAGCATTTGTCAAAAATTTTCAAAAATTACAAATTCTGCAAAAACGGTACAAAATAAAGCGTTAGTTGAAGAGACAAATTTTCTCTGGAATTTCAAGCTGAATTCAAAAATGTAATAATATCCCGGGTGGTCTATTTAAAATAAGAGTTAATAAAAAAATAGACAAAAAAACAAAAGAAACCCATTTTAGAAGTATTCAACTAGAAAATTACCTATCTCACATCAATACACATTCAAAATGTAATAAAAATGTAAAGTTTAAAAAAAATCGTTAGAGCCGTTTTTGTAAAAATCGAAAAAACTGAAAAATTACAAGAGTAAACACCTACCTTCGGTTATGCGATTTTCTTAAAAAGCTTGCTGTCGCATCTACATAGTACACAAAACTTATATATGAAGTTTCAATGCCATACCTCTTTCCGTTTTTGAGATATTCTGTTCACAGACAGACAGACAGACAGACAGACAGACAGACAGACACACAGACACACAGACACACAGACCAATGAAAAAAAAATGTTTTTTGGGATCAGGAGACTCTAAAACGTGAAGATCTGTTGAAAACTCAATTTCGAATTTTTGGGGTGAATCCAATACTTCCTTTATTGTAAAAGAAAGTAAAAACACAGCACTGCTGAAAATAATGGTTTTTCTATAGAATGCATATACCAAAACTAAAGGACGGAAGATAGTTCTTTTTATATTGTGTACAATTTTACTCTATTTTTGTAATTTGTATGTTGGGGATGATTTCCATGTTTTAATAGTATTACCTTTACTGTCTCATATCCAAATAAAAAGGAAAATAGAAGTCTAATAAAAACTTTTGATTTTTGTTTAGAATTGATATAAAATATCAGGTAAACAATTAAATTTGGTTTGTTGCGACCGAGTACGAACGTCAAATTGTACAGTAACGATAAATTACTCGTTTGCGAACTTTATCTCATTAAATTTCACACCGCGTAAAGTGCCAATAAGGAAGAAGCAGCAACAAAATAATCAAGTGCAAGAAGTGCAACGAATTCTTAATTTTAAAGCACCTATATGAACTTAATAATTACATGCAAACAGGTAGAGCGGTCAGCTTCGCAAGGCCGCGGCCGCCCGCGTATCGGTCAAGGTTGAGCCTACAGATGGAATATTGACAAGTTTAAAAGATAAATACGAACAGCCTTTTTATTAATCACTTCAGGAGCTCGATCGAGACCAAAGTGCTGACGAAGCTGGGCGATCAGCGTGAGAGCGATAAGACCGGTTATATTATTATTAAGAAAAATAATACGAATTAATTCCTGGGAAAAGCGTACAAATGCGGAGAAGTGAAACTAAATACCAGCGGCAGAGAGTAAACAAGACGCACGAACTAGACGACTCAGCTAATTACAACAACCTTTTTAGAAGAAGAAAAGAAGCTACATGTCAGAGGAACGCAACAGGGCTAACAGCGTCGTGTCAATCACGGAACTTATCAACAAAAGAAAAATTATATAATAATTAGGGGAGCGGATTTTAAGAAAGAAGTCATCAAGCAAGACGTAAAGGAGTTTATTCTGAAAGAAATAGACATAGCTACTGGCATAGAAGAAGCATACAAGGTGGGAAAACCGGATGCTAAGATGACGATGGTGAAATTGGAAAACTTTGATCAAAAACTTGGAGTATTAAAGAGAAAAAGTAGACTAGGGCAACCTCATATACATACAGTGTGTCGGTCTTTGAAAGTGTATTTGTGGCTATATTGAAAAGCTTTATAAACACTTTTGCCCATCCTCAAATATTTTATAAAACTATCATCATCCTCGGATTTCAATTCTTTGTGTATCACTCGGTCTTGATAGCATCATTGTAACAGCTTTAGAGTGACAACTTTTCAATTTATACAAACCCTGAGATCCTTCGTAAGTAAAAAAGGGTTTTCTACAATGAAAAAAAACAGAATGTTTATAGAAAACAAAAAACAAGCAAATAATTACGATGTTTTTATTCATTTGTATTAATGCTTAGCAGATATAATGCAAGGTGGAACTAAAATACTTGTTCATATCGTACGGCGTACTAAACACGGATTGTTTGCATGTATTCAAAATAAAACATCAACACAGACGGTCACCCTTCATTACAGTTGCCCGGTTTTGCACGCTTGCGAAAACGCGGCCAGACCATTAAGATAAATGCGTCAAACGTTTATAGGAAATTACAGCATAAGACATGGCAACACTGCCGGACGTCATCTAGATGGTAGTCTAAAATGATGTATATACCTTGGTCGCCAAATTTATGGGAATTATTCATAAATATACATGGGAAGTCAAATTGTTTTCAACATGAAAGGAGTTCATTTTACCATGTATGTAATCTTTTTCGTATAAGTAGTTTTTTAAATTTTAAACGTCAGGTATTGTGAGACAATCAGAAATAACTAATATACATGGACAATATTACATGTAAAACCAATGGTTTTGGTGGACGCTAAATACCTGCACTATGAAAAGACGTCAAATTGATAGCGTGATGTATATATATATATATATATCAAATCGAGCTCAGAATAAATACATAATTGTAGCAAATGGATATCATTCTTTGAACAACACTTTGCACAACGTAACAAAATCATCAACATGGAGTGAAAGTGAAAGTCATCGTGGAAAATTCATAATAAGCACTTCCGAAATAAATTTAGACGACACGTTTGCACTGCTCTGGAGCTTCGATATAATTAACGTAGTTCTGGTTACTCCTTCATTCAATTCCTCTTTATTACTGTATACTGTTAACCCTTTCCGCAAAGAAAGCAACTGTGGTAGGAAAGTGTTCGTGGAATCTGCAGGAATTTGCATGGATTTTGCAAATCTAAAATTATTTAAGATAACGCAGAATATGGCCGGTTGCAATATAAATGTTGCCACTTCGTTTGTTCGTAGTGAAATCGTTGCTAACAGTGGTCACTCTATTTTCGTTGAAGTAAGCGCTATTCTGAACTTGCTAAGCCAAACTTTCGGCTCAAACATTACCTTTCGATACACAGACAAGGTTAAACTCTGGATATACAATCGCACCACTGATATATACCTTGCTTTTATTTATCCTTTCAGACTTTTATATATGTATGAAGAATATGATATCAGAGACTATTTTCTTCGAGATGAGTTGGTATGGATTGCTCCGAAAGCTAACAGAATAAGCGGTGTCAGAATGATATTATCAATATTTGATGAGGTGGTATGGGGTTTTATTATTACCCTTTTTATACTGACAACTACTGTTTTGTGGTATATATCGTTACGCAGTTATAAGTCTTTAAATGGATGTAAAAGCACAATGATTGTTTTAGCACTAACACGTAAACAATTCGTCTCACTGGATTTTTCCGAAAATGGATTCTCTGCGTCTTCTAATGTTATTTTATTTAATATATAGCATGCGCGTGTATTACATGTTTCAAAGCAAACTAATGAGCGTTGTAACAAATCCTGGATTCGAAAAAGTTACTGATACCATCGAAGACTTTTCAGAGCTAAATGTTCCTGTTGTAATGCACCCAGGTATCCAGAAAGCACTACTTGAAAGCAAGCACGAGCCTGTATATGCAAAAATACTTCGACATGGATTGGTGCAAAACGTTATTAATTATAATGATGGCATACTCGATGCTGCTTACCATCGCAATGCCAGCATCTTCATTAACAAGGGAAGAATGAACAAATTCTTCTACAAACAGAAGTCGATGGTCGACATCGTCGAACAGAGCACAGGTTTACCTGCAGCGAAAACCACAATTGGAATGAGGAAGGGGCACTATTTCCTATGATATATTCAATAATCTGAACAGAAAGATGACAGAAAGTGGACTTTACGAGGTAATTGACTATGACGCTCAATTATATCCCAAAATTCAAGTTCAAGAGGACATGAAAGTAGTACTACACTTAAGTCATTTAAAATATTCATTTATATGCTGGTCTATGGGATTACTGGGTGCAATAGTTAGTTTTATATTAGAATTGTTTTTGCACTTCATTCGTTATCAAAGTATTTATGATATGTCATATGGTTATTGACAGGAGAAAAAAATGGCTATTTTTTTTTTGGTATTCCAACCTTTAGGCCATATACGAAAACAGAAAATCCAGCAATCGCTTTGAATTCGAACTGTATTATACTTTTAAATGGCGGAGGCTAAAGTTCAGAAAAAGACTGATTTTTGCATACATTTCTTCTCTTTTTCTTTGACCATCCTTTATGCTTGCCATTCTCTTTAGTTGTCGTATTTTTTAACTTTCCAATGCATTTTCCCCATTCTCTCATCAGAGATTTCTTTAAGCCTTCCTATATATTTATTTTCATTCGTTCGACGTTGCTTAGAATATCCGTCTCGGGTCTTTTCTGTTTCCCATCCTCATGACCTATCCGAGTCATATAAACTGCCTTCTTTCTACTTAGCGGTTACACCTTTAATTCTTCTCTGATCGCTGCGTTTATAATTGCTTTGTCTTTCGTTCTTCCACTGTAACTTTTTACTGCATCAAGTTCTATTCCTCTGTTCCTGTTCGGTTTATTACGTATCCGTTGTAGTTTCTGTGTTTCAGCTGTCAATACACTCACTTATGTTATTTGGGTATATTAAGTATTATATGGTAATGGTTGTTTGTTGTTAACAGAGAGTAATTCATAATTAAAAGTTAATTAATAATTAGTACAAAGTATGAGAGAGTTTGAAGTGCTATGAAAGTCTTACGCTGAGTTAATATTTGAATAAGTTACTTATAAAATTGTTAAATTATTAAAAACATACTGTATTTAAAAGTAATCCAAGGTATTAGTTTTAAACTTTGTATAACATTCATTACTATAGTGAATTATAATTGAGTAAAGCAACAGATTTTTGAATTCTAAAATGTGCATCTAATCCATTTGTATCGATAAAATTAATGAATAAAACTCTTTTATAATAAGTAATTTATTTATGGAATGGTATACAAGGGTGCAAAGGATTAAATTTAGTGAAAGAAAAGGGAATATACAAGAATTTTAAGAGAATACTAACTTTAACACAAGAAGGAGAAAATTTAATTAATTAGAAGAAAAATTAAGAAATGTGGAATTGGTGAAGTAAATCTGTTTGAACATGAGTGCTTGAAGGAGCTGCAGTTCGAATTGCTGTCAAGGCGGAGATATCTGTAACTGATTTGAATGAGTATGCGGTCATAAAGTTATAATAGGGGTAAATAAATCTGGACCTGTGATTGCTGGTTGGATTCCATACGAGTTGCTGTTAAAGTAGAAACATCTATGATTTGCGTTGAATTGGGTACGCTGTCATAAAGTCATCATTGAAGTAAATGCCTCTGGAATGGAGATAATGGCTTGGATTCCATGCAAGTTGCTGTAAAGGAGGAGACATCTTGGAATTACTAATGGATGAGCTACAAAGGATTTACCAACTAGGAGAACCGGTTAGCTTTGGATTGCTGTGTGAGTCTTCACTAGTGTTTTATCTATTGTGACACCGTGGTGTCCGGTTGAAGCAGGAATTTTGGTTAGGCCTACAACCGCAAGTGGCTGAATAAGCTGGTTGTATTTGCACGACTCGACAGGCGCATTGGATCAACTCAATTGTGTGAAAGTAATCAGGTATATGTAAAATAAACAATAATCAATCTCTACAGTGAATGAATAAGTTATGTACATAAGTACTTACGTTTGTTAACATATTTAAAATAACATGTCTTGAATGGATATAAATTCTGCTTATATGTCATATTAATAGTCTGACAGTGACAATAATTAAGAGTTGTCAAGTAATTCTGAAGTAACCTTTCATTTAATCAAACGATTTTGCAAATATTATGATAGTTTTTTAACGCAAGAACCGATCTGGGTTGATAAAGATTGTTCTATTACGAGAGCTATAAAAAAGAATAAATAATTTGAGTAAATAAATTTGAATAAGCACATATTTTTTCTTTAACATATTTTGAATTAAATAAACAAGAATAGCTTAGCAGTACAGTAGCTATTACATAAATATTGGTGTCAATACTATATCAATATTTTAAATTTCGACGCCACTTGCAGTTGAATTGTTATTTCTCAGTAATTTTTGTGATGGAATTGACTTTTATCCGCTTGTTTCACGCTGTAGTGAGGAATAAATTCTAGAAGTTTGCATGGCGACGCTGACATCTTTAGTCGGGACTTAACATGCAGGAGAGCACGCCGCTCTGCGCTTTCGCTTTTCCTGGGTCAGGTTACGTATTCAAGTTCAAGTTCAGAGGATTGGCTGTTTGACATTAAAAAACGCGAACGTTTCGTACTGAATAACAAAATTATAAAATAGATATATGACTGCTCGGAATTAGGAATACCCGAAGGTGTTCTACTTTCCTCACAGAGATTATCTATCTTACATATTTAGAGATTAAAATCAGCTAATATAAAATTGTTTTTTTCAAACGTAAAATAAGAATTTTGTCGTTTAAGTCAATACATGTAATTAAACATTTATTAAATCAGAATATCTAACGTCTCGCTGAATCTAGGTTAGCTTCATCAGAGAAAAAAATTGGTATAACAATGTAGGACAAAGGACATTTACAATTTCGATCTGTAAATTATAGGTACAATTAATGTTTGGATTTGTAAAGGAATAATTATCCTCTATTTTATTAATTACCTGTCTTTCAAAGGTGTATGAGTATTCGGATCGTAACATCTTTTATTAATACGATTTCGTTAATAAAACATACAAATAAACAATGACACTTACTAGTAATTACTAGAAGACGGAAAAATTGAGGAATAAACAGATTTTAAACACATCTAAACAATCTGTTTATGGGTTTATTCATACGACACAATAAATTCAAAGCCAAGCAAACTAACGAGAAATGGCACCCTTGCAATAAAATTGTAAAACGCTATTAAAGAGAATACAAGTAAGTAAAGAATATATTAAAATACCACCTAAACTAACAATCACTCAATTTACAGAGGAAATAAAAAATAAACAAAAACAATCTAAATTCCAAATATTTACAATAAAAAAAGATTTGGAGAAAAAAACCCTATTAGAACAACCACCTTCAAACCATTTCATAAAGGAAATACTATGAATTCCAACCCTTAAACCTTTTCAACGCACAACTATTTATCAAAAGTACTTAAAAAGTAAGGAACCAACTAAAGTCAAACAAGTTTAACAAACATCTAGAAAAATAAACTTTTAGGTATATATAAAGACAAATAATTTAAATCTGCTCACCCTCTTAAACTTACTAAAAGGAAGGAAGTGTAGTCAAAGAAAGAAATAGCAGCCAGCATTAGGATGGATACATAGACAGGGGAAGGAAAAAATAAAAATTACCCATAAGACTTACCACAATACGTTATACGCTGTGTCTGGGTGCACGTTAACGTGTACCAAATAAAATATTTAGGTACACGCGAAAACGTCATCACTGTTTGTGACGTAGAAAATTTACGTGCACCGACTTAGGGGTGCCCAAGTACCTAAACGTGTACGTAAATTTATAATAATACAGTTTTTGAGAGATAATTTTTTATTATTATTATTTTAACGCTGTTTTTAAACAAAATATAATATGTACGCATTTATTATTATAATTTTAGTATTGTTATTTTAAAGAAACCATAATACATATCAAAAATGTATTTTCATATTAAATGAACCTAAAACTATCGCTACATATGGGCTGACAAGACAAAATTATTTTTTAAAGCGCTTTCGTTTATTGCCTATAACTGTTTGCTCTGCACCTCTAGGCCTTCCTTTTGATTTGATTTTAGCTGGCAACTTTATGTTACTTATAACTGAAACAAAAAAATATAAAAAGAATTAATGCCATGTTTCAAGTTTTCGAAGCCAATAGCTGAAATAGAAGTTTTCTTTCGAGCTTAAGACTGGTCGTGAACATTCTTCCGACGCTAGGAAAAACTCTGATTCATGACGGCCTCAAGTCCGACAGAAACTCTTCTGGTTCAGATTGGATATAACTTAATATTTATTTTTGCACTAAAGTTCTTACTCTGTATTTGCTAACTGGAACTGTGACAATGGGCACTCAATTTATCCTGTTCTCCGTTTTGAAACTGTCTTGCTCACTATAACTATAAACAAGTTTTTGCAAAATTTCGAGGGCTTTTGTTTTCTCATTGTTGGTTATATTTAACTTATCTCTAGAAATTTCTCTTTTTATTGTTTTGAGCGTATGGAACAGACAAACATATACAGGAACATCTGGGAAAATTTCGTTGATACTGTTTCTTTGCAGAAGATCTTTATCTCCCATAATGCAATTAATGTTGTCTGCTGAATCTCCAATATTGTCTTTAAAAGTCTTTAACAGCCACTGAAACGTTTCCTTGTCATCGTTTGAAATTTAAACAACGCCAGCAATTTCACTGAATCCGTTTGAATCTTCTACAATAAATAAAAAAACAGTGAATCCTAGATTTAACAATTTATGAGTGCCATCTTGTAAAATATGTACTTGACACTCTAAAATAACAAAATACGGTTAGGTATATGTATAATTATTATAAATTAATAAATTTGTTACAACGGTAATTTTTTTACATATTCTGTAATTACTGTTTAATATACTTACTGTAATTTTCTTCCAAATCTTTAGCCACAGTACATAAATCATTGCTAGATTGTTCCATGTTATAAGCAATATTACTTAAATCCTTCAAGGTTGTCATTTTCCCAGTAGAACCAAAGAGTTTTTTTTGTATAATGTTTTTGTTGCCGCGTACATCCAATAAATCTTTAACTCGAGCCTTTTCTTCCAAATTCAAAGTTCTATTTGCAGTTAAATGACTATAAACCACCTAGAATATTATATAAGTTAGAAATGTTCTTACAAGTTTCTCATGTAATTTTTGGACACGTTTTATCCGGGTATGAGAAAGCGCATGTTCTGTGAAAGATCCTGTTTATATTTTTTTATTAAATGTGAATAAAAAGAAAAGTGAATTCTATACCTGGAACATGTCATGGTTACAATGATTTTCGACGAAATCTTTTACCTCAAGGACCCCTTCTTTATTAGCGCGAATTTTAATTACTGCAGGACAATTCATTTTATGAGTTCTAAAAAAAACATGGCATCGGGCCCATACACAAGTATTAAAAAGGAATAAATATACCCACCGACATTTTCTTAATCCTTTCCCTCTAACTCTTAATTTACCACCATGAATGCAAGTAAAATGTACTTCATAGTACTTCAACTTCTCATCTAGTTCGCGTTTTAAAACTTTCCTAACTGTTCTAATAGATCGGCTGCTTCTATAATAACATACTTCTGTTTGTTTCCTTCTTCATATCGTTTTAAGTCACTTTGAAGTTCATCAAATGAACTGAATACTTGACCAAATCGCATAATTAAATCGCTTAAAACTTGACTAAAACATGCGAAAAAACATAAGCACTTCTCGCTTACCTCCAAATCCGATTTCAAACCTAACCTCAATCTCTGCCTCAATATACTCAACGTGCACGTTTGAATATTTTGGTGCCGCTAACTTGGTACACGTAAATTTTTTACGTCATAAACTGTAATGACGATTTCACGTGTACCTTAATATTATTTTCGGTACACGTTAACGTGCACCTAGATACAGCGTAGGTACATTATAACATGGTTACTTATCCAAATAATCAACAATATCATAAAATTTCAGCAAAATATGTAAGTAAGGAATAGATGCTAATTTAAAACAAGATCCTCACCTTTGTATACTTTCTTAACAGCTACAATTTTGGAAGCTAAAGACAATTTTATTAACGAAATTGTATCAACAAAAGATGTTACAATCCGAATACTTATACACTTTTAAAAGACAGGTAATTAATAAAATAGAGGATAATTATTCCACTAATTGTACCTATAATTTACAGATCGAAATTTTAAATGTCCTTTTGTCCTACATTGTTATACCAATTTTTTCTCTGATGAAGCTAACCTAGATTTAGCGAAACGTTAGATATTCTGAATAAATAAATGTTTAATTACATGTATTGACTTAAAGAACAAAATTCTTATTTTACGTTTGAAAAAAACAATTTTATATTAGCTGATTTTAATCTCTAAATATGTAAGATAGATAATCTCTCTTAGGAAAGTAGAACACCTTCGGGTATTCCTAATTCCGAGCAGTCATATGTCTATTTTATAATTTTACAATCACAAGAACAGCTGTAATTCAAAATTAAGTACTGAATAATGTTATACCGAAAGGAATAGTCGTATAAACGAGGAAATTCTTATTGGTTGCATATTATTATTATAAATTTTTTTCAATTTTCAATTTATTTATCGAAATGAAAAATAATACAAAATGAAATACTTCTAGAAATGCAAAATAAAGTACATCTAGAAGTAGTTTATCGAATTTAATATAATATATAATATAGATAAAATAAAAAAATATATATATATGGTTGTGGTCGTATTAGTCTAAGCAGAGCTTGTACACCAAGGCCATCAATCAAAATTAGAACAAGAAAAAACAGTATAGAAGAAGAAGTGGAGGGGTAGCACAGCGGACGAAAATTGACATTACTTTAGCGATTTATTTGCGTAGCAAATAATTTATGTATCAAATTATTAGAGGACTCTGTGTAACTATTTAATCAATTAAATCTAAGAAAGAATTCAGGTTATTAATTAATAATTCAGTAGTAAGCTTTTTCCGAAAGAGGCGTATTGAGTTTATTTGTATTAAATTCCTTGGCAAAAGATTATAGAATCGCGGAGCCAGGTAAGTTGCACTTCTTGTTCCAATTGTTTTTTGAGCATTTTCAGTGGCTACGTGTTCTTTTGAAACATTTCTTGTGACATAACCATGGCAAACCAATTGTTTCGGTAGAACGTGATATCTTCAAGTAATAGAAATCATGTATAGCTGCCTTATAGAACACATACGTGCTTCTGTATACAATAATCTTATTTCATAAAGTGATGGTTTGGCTAACATAATTTTTAAAAGAGTATTTTGTACAACAGCCAGACGCTTTAACGTTGTCTTGTACACCCCTCCCCAACAAATAATTCCATATTGGAAAACGGACTGTACAAGACCATAGTATATAGTTTTTAGTTCTTTTAAGTTTAGAAATGTACGAATTTGTCTAAAAAGGTAAAACAAAATTTTCTTATTTTGTTAGCAAGATTAGTTATGTGAATATTTCATTTTAAATAACTATCTATAATTACACCTAAGTACTTAGCACTAGAATTTAATGTAAGATCAAATTTTGAATTAGCGATTTTTATTGTACTATACGGAGATAGATTAGCTTTATATGATGTAAAAGAGCCGCAAGTTGTTTTTTCGATATTTAAGGTAAGCACATTTTTATCAAGCCAATTAATTATTTTTCCCATTTCCGTACTTATAGTATGATAAAGATTTTTCTAAATATTAGATGTAAAATATGCATTTATTTTATAATCTTTGCTAATATTTAACAAATCGTTTATGTATACAGTAAACAAAATGGGACCCAGTACACTGCCTTGGGGAACACCGTAACTGCATATGAGTTTGTCGCTATAAGTAGTTCCAATTTTTACTTGCTGCTTTCTATCGGAGAGATACGATTTAAATAAATTATATCCAACTCCTCTAATACCTAGGGCCTCTAGCTTATGTAACAGAAGCTCATGGCTCACTGTATCAAAATCCTTGGCCAGGTCTAGAAACACTGCTGCTGAGACTCTTGATCTATCCAGATTTTCATATATTTTTGAGGTTAGTGTTTGTAGTGCATATTCTGTTGATCTATTTTCTCTGAACCCAAACTGTTAATTTGATATTATTTTATGTCGCTCTAAAAAACTATTTAAACTCTGTTTAATTACTTTTCAACAATCTTCGCTATATTGGTAAGTAGTGCAATGGGTAGATAGTTTATTATTGAGTTCTTACAGTCTGACTTAAGCATATGAACTATGATTGCAGTTTTTAATATATCCGGACAAATGCCGCTAGAAAGAAAATGTGATTCGTTAGTTCTTAGCCCAGTGGCCAACTACATTTTACCTTGCAAAAGGTTATTCAGTTTTGGATTTTGAATATATCGTATTGTATGTATCTAGTCCCTTATTAAAAATCCAAGTTTTCTAATGTGTCACTTTTTTTGGTTTTTTCTCGATAACTCTTTACTGGTACATTCTACAAAAAATTTTTTTTGTAGAGCACAAAATTTTTTATAATTTACTCTCATAATTTTTTTTTTCTAAACCTCATAATTACCGACATACCGAGCTTCAAAGGTAAAAGAGTTACGAAAAACGGAAAAAGATGTTTTTTTAAACAATTTATTCCACTGACGTTTGGCCTGCTTTTATTCATTAAACTCATGCAGATATGATCCTCAAGAGATTTTATTTCGCATTGCATATAATGGGTGTGACACTACATCGGCCCCATTTGGACATGGAAAAATCAAATTTTGCTGTGTTCTTCAGAAGCACCCTAATTTAGTTGTAGCAGTAAGTGCATTCAGAGAGTCGGAAGCTACTCCAGACCAAATTCGATAAGCAGATGAGAAATTTTTCGTAGCCTTGTATGGTAGGGTCATGAATGCTCAAACTCTTGACGGTCTATCATCAAGTCCAAACATTAGTAGGCAGGGAAAAGAACCCTTTAGATTGTGGCTGGACGACAGGGAGGTGAGGACTGACTCCAATTAAAACAACAGAAAACGCTGCACCAGATTCGTTGCTGCAAACTATTTTTTGCGAATGTAAGAAAGGGTGTGCCAAGGCCTGCAGCATTTCTGTGGACAATCATGCCTGGATGTTACTAAGATTATTACAAACTACGATGACATAGAGGAAGAAGTGGTTCCAATAATTGATCAGACTATCGCCCAACAAAATTGTGACATTAAATTTTACCTTTGTTACAGAAAGTTATGAAAGTGACACTACAGATAGAGCCAAAAGATCAAAAGTGTAGCGTTTCTATACAAAACAATGTGTTTGCATGTACCCCTTATTTGTATTAATCTGTATTATTATTATTTTGTATTTTATCTATTTTTTAAACGTATACTCATCATTTAAATACAAAATTATTTTGTTTAGTTTTTAAATTAAACTAATTTATTTCTTTTTGTTTGTATGTACTCCTTATTTGTAAACGTATTGCTTGATCCGATTTATATACATATATAGAGTGTCTGCCAAAAAGTCGGCATAATATGGGAAACATTTTTATTTTTGATTTTTCAAAAAGCTTTTTAGGACAATAATTTGTGCTTCTCTAAAAACCTATTTAGCCCCTATCAGATATACAGAAAGATCTTTACTTATTTAGAAAATGGAGTTTTTCGAAATTGTCAAAATCCGAAAAGTGCTATTTTTTGGAAATTAAGTAAGATTTCAGTGAACTCTTGTTGGAGTGTGTTATTTTTAGCTAACTGAATAAATCTCAAGGCCAAAAAACCACCAATTTTTTTCAAATTTAGTTAAAAATTAATTTGAATTTTTTTTAATATTTTTCAAAATTTCACATACAAAGACTTAATTTTAAAATTCAATTTTTTTATGTAAACGCTTTAAAAATTTATAATTTGAAAAAATAATATAAAAGTTTAATTAGTTCTTTAGATACAGTTTGTTTGTAGTGTGACTTGCAGCTGTGCGAGTTTGCCTGTCAGTAGAGTATAAATGGGGATTCTAACTCACTTTTGGGGGCGTTTTCCCATGTTATTCTTATGGGGCGAATTTCGATCGTGCAGGGCAAATATCTCTGGTTTGGCTTATGCTAGGAAGCTGGTGTAAGTTTTATTTTGTAGCTGTGAAGATTTGTGACTAACGTTTTTGTTAAAATCTCGATTGATTGTTTATTAGCGTAAATATAAACAATTGAAATTTGCACTATTGTGGGTATTTTCCATGACGTCACTAGGAGGCAACGCTGAAAGCGCGGGAGAATGCGACGGTGCTGCCATCTGGTGGCGTTTCGAGTAAAGTTTATGTAGGAATCTATGTAGGGATTTATTTTTTTGGTTTGTTTCCGTGCTCCTCGCGACGGTGCTGTGTGGGTCATCTGGTGGCGATTCTAGTAAAGTTTATGTAGGAATCTATCATGTGGTGTCGCTTCGAGTCACCACTATGTAGGGATTGGTTTGTTTCCGTGCTCGTGTGATAAATAATTGTTGCATTTTGAGTGTGTTTTGTATTTAAAACTGCGTTTTGTTGCGTGCGAAAATAGGATGTTAGATCTCTCGTTTTTGAAAAACTTGGATTTGCGAAAGTTATAAACGCCTAATGTTTGCGAACTTTATTATAAATAATTGTTCTGACGTCGTCACGTAGTTATGGCTGCTGAGCATTCGAACGCGCACAGCATCGAAGTTGCGAAGCTCTGACGTCACGATGCTTTGGGGGGCGTGCGTAATTTGATATTGGGCATCTGGTTTATGTCTTGATAAGCAACGTTTGGTTTTATGTATTAGTCAGAACCTTTTGCATTGTATTAGTATATTAAAGTATTTGACTTGAGTAACATGGATTCATCGCTTAAATATTTGCTCTCTTCCTTAAATGCTATAGGTTTGTCTAATAAAAAACCAATTTTGAAAATAGATGAACTGGTATTGGATTATTACTACCCACTAGTGCAAGTGCGATCAACGAAAACTAGAACGAGGGACTGTGCCGTTTTAGCTGAATTGGAAGACCACGTAGTATTTTTGCCGAAACGAATAAGTGATTTTTTTGCAGGCAGATCTGTCAATCTTGAGAAAATTAATACTCTAAATTTATATTTGGTTTATCGGGGAACAAAAGTTGATAGTACATCTTGGAAAACTGTTCATCTAGTAGAATTTGTACCTAGGCAGTGGGCAAACGAAAATGATAACGATAAAGAAACAGAAAACGAAATGATGTGTACCAGCACCAACAGTAGCGATGAATATATCTAATGTCATTAGTGATCACAAAAAACTCGGGTTGTGTAAAATGAGCGCTGAATTAATGCAGTATTTTCCAAAAACGTATTTATTAAATTTACCTACTAAAGAGGTGGCCATTAATTGGTCGATATTACCAAAAGTAGTTAGCGAGGATTTGGATATACAACAATTAAAATTTTGCGACCAGTGGAGACGTGTTCGATGGTTCGATACCTATAATTAGAGATTGTATCGAATGTCGTACATCATTTTATACTCAGTAACCATGATGAAGCTATCGACGATAGCTTTATTGCTTGCAACCATAACCTATGACAATAAAGTTTTAATATCACATCCTGTGGGCTGTACAGATGGTTACATAAGCATTCTACATTCAAACGACGTTTTGCAAACATCGATCTCACCGGAAATATGGACAAGGATGGAACCTAAGATGATAAATAACAGTTATGTTTTCGTACACAATTTGATTCAGAGTTCTGCTCGAGACGTTAGTTACCGATATCTAATGGTTAAAACAAGATTTTTCTATCCAAACCAAAGTTGGCACGATTCGAAATGGATACCGCTCTTATGGAACACCACATCACGTATCTCTCCTAACGATAATATAAGCATTGTTGTACCAATATTAATTCTTGAGATAATTCAGTTTGTATGTACTTGTGCCACTTTAATTTCTTATGTTTTATATAAATGGCGTTTTAATGTAGAGTAAGAAATAAAAGGTTTGTAAAGTTTTTGTATTTGTTTTTAATTTTAATAAAATATACAGTTAAAAATAATAAGCATCACTTGTTAACTAAATTATTAAACAGATAATTAACAGTATTAAGTGAACAGCGACACATATTCAAATTATGAGCAAAACATGGTGGTTTCCAGTCTTGGATTGCTTCGGTGCTCGTGTTCTCCATATTGATGACGCGCAATTTGGTGTGTTGTTTTAAATAGTTGGCCACTACGTTTCCCTTACAGTAGATAATTTTATCACGTTCACCAACTTGTCGTAGAATAGCATCAATTTCAGATAATTCCACAGATCCGGAAGCCCAAGGAATGCCGTGTCGAGTTTTCGTGAAATACTTGACAGAACATTGTTGTCGTGGTCCAAGTTCTCGAAACATGCATGGTGGTTTGAAAATATAATGAGCACAACGTTCTCCATCGGTAACAGCCATTTCCTTGGGTGTAAATTGAGGCAACAGATATCCTTCCATATCAATCACCAACATTTTTTTTTTATAGAGTTGTTACAATACCCGAATGAGGCTCGTATTTGGTAATAGTGTCGTGAATTAACACTACGTAAGCGAAGGTGCCGACAGGGAAAGCTGATCGCGCCTCTACCTCTATGGATATACTGACCGTTCCTGCTTGAACGGCTTCGTCTTGCGCAGTCATGTCAACAACAAAGAGGGGATTCTGTAGATATTCCGTATAGCTAAGTAGCGGATGGGCATGTGCGGTACCATAATAGGAATTTTGAAAGTCGCAGTATGATTTGTAAGCTTCGATGAAGTTTTCATTTGCATAATTCAAATTTAATCTTCTGTTCGGATAGGGACGACCGTTAAGATATATTGTAATATTGCTGATATTGATGTGGTCAAAGATGCTCGCATCTTTATCGGTTTTATTGTCTCTAAGTGTTTGAAAACCGACAATACAATGATGCGGTCGTTCGAACGCCTTTATCGATCCTAAATCAAAAACATCTTGAGCACCAATTCTAAGTCCCGGTATCAACGTAGTATTTCGTACACGGTAAGCCATAGTTATGGCTTTATTCTGTTTGATGTTGCTTAATAGTTGTAATTTTGCACGATCGCTCAGTGTATAATTTGGTACAACCCATTCGAGATTTGTAAGAGTTATGGTAGCATCAGTTTCACCTTTGTAGCAATTCTTGTCGGACATAGAACGGATAAGAATAATTTGAAGCTTTAACCAGATCAGCGTTTTTACATAATCTTCCGCAAAACCGAACCAAAACGATAAGGGAACGTTAACGGAAAATGTTTTATTGGCGACGTTAACAGTAGGTAGTAATTCAACGGTATTAGAAATCGGTTTTATCCAACCGGCAGTTCCCAAAGCTCGACTGTAATCTGCGTTGCAGAAACCATATTTTTCATTGTCGAAGTCTGGCCGGTCTTGCGTACACATTCTATAACGACATCGTTCAAGGTCAATTTAATTTCTTCGAATAGAAACGAAGCAAAATTATTGGTTAGAGCACAAGTTTTCTCATTGTCAGCTAATTCATATGTTCCCTCGATATTTAGAAAACTGTTACAGATCGAGTTTATACCGTCACGTTGTTCTATCGATATTCTTATCTCGTCGGTAGGTTTGTAAGTTTCTACTCTGGCAGGTGGTTTGTGAACAATCCATTTTTCTTCGATGATATCGTTGTCAATAACTATGTCTTCAAAAACGTTTAACTTTGACGCCATTTTTTATTAACAATAAGTCCTAGAGATTTTAAAAATCGCAAGTCTTCAGCTTTTAACGGACGCAGAGGCGCACGTGGAATGAGTTTCTTCACTTTTACGCTTCTCTTTTTATACATTCCGTCACCGCTTCGTACCTTCTTTATTTTCTTATTTTTCTTTTTTCTGTTGCTATTGTTGGTGTTAGTCGAGAGCAAATTTGTGTGAAAATTAATACCCATTGTTCCTAATTTCTTTCAATTGCAATCTAACGGTAATCGGTTCTTCGCCAAAATTTATTAGTTGTCCTTGTTGATCCGTTAACTTCAATGTAATGTTATCTATTCGATCGACGATGACTGGCAAGTAAATAACGTTAGTAGGAGTTTCTTTCACTTGTTCACCAGGTTCTACATCTAACGCAAATTCGTGAAGAGTGTGCGTAGAATCGCCGTTTAAATACGCGCCACCAGTTAGATTACACTCGACACGTATATTTGTAGCGGGCGCAATTTGAACAGGTAAATCTGATTCGTTACGTAATGTAGGATTCAGTATTCGTTTGGAGAAGCCGAGCATATATCCTATCGCGTCTGTAGGTTGAAAATCAATGTAGTATTTGCTTTTAATCTCGCATTTTAATGTGTTCGAATTGGCCTTAAGAGAGAACAGAATCGTATTTTCTTTGCTCCCAGTACGAGGGCGGTTCAAATTTGACCTGCATTTTATTTTTTTATGAACACAATAGAAGAGATACTGTAAAGCTGTTTTACATGCATCGAAGTAGGCATGTTAGCAAACTCCATAAACAACTACAACTTGATTGTGTCAATACTGTCATTTGTATTAACAATGTCGTGCAACATTGTGCCAAATTCTGTTGCACAAAGTCTAATTGTTGAATTTCATTTTAATTAAAGGTATAAAAGCGACTGATATTCATCAGAGATTTCATAAACGGTTTGAAGAAGGGTGTTTATCACTCAAAACAGTCTTTGAGTGGTGTAAATCCGTCCAGGATGGTCGTGATCGCGTGTCGTGGGAACATTCAAAAAGTTGACCAGCTGATCCGGAGCAATAGGTGAATATCTGCGAAGGAAATTGCTCGGATTGTGAACATCAGTGTTGGTAGTGTTCACACTATTGTCCACGACAAGCTTAAATTTAGTAAAGTTAGCGCCAGGTGGGTCCCAAAAACAATTTTCCGCGGAACAACACCAGAAACGACTACAGGTTTGCAGAGAACTCTGGCTTCGCTACGAGTATGGAAGCCATGACTTTTTGTCATGTTAAACTGGACTGGGAAGTCACTCACTCCCAGATAGTCCCGACTTGGCCCCAAGTTACTATCATCTCTTTCGCCCCCTTAAAAAATTCTTGGGAGGCAAGCGCTTTGCCTCTAACGAGGAAGTGAAGGATGCGGTGCAAAACTGGCTACGTCGTCAACTAAAAGATTTTTTTTCGACGGGAATACAGAAGCTACCGGAGCGATCGGACAAGTGTATTTTAAAGGGGGGTTGTTACTTAAAAAAATGATGCATACATAATATTAATTTGTAGTTTGTATCGACCAGAAAAAAATAAAATGCAGGTCAAATTTGAATCGCCCTCGTATTTTCGATTAAGACTCTGTTTATGTAGTCGTTTAAGGCCACGATTTCGTATGCACCGGACGGTATAGTTATTACATGATCATTATTTGTAGGTTGGAGGTTCTCTCTCAAATAAATTTTATTGTTGCCTTCGAAGATGTTTTGTACCGCGTTAAAAGTATATAATCCCAGTAACCCTACTTTATACGAGTATATCGGATCTAGTAGAATCGGGGGATAATAATTACTGCTGAGGTAATTACCCTTACCAGTCAGGGTGAACGTTTCAGACATGATTGAAAGAAATCGTAAAACGTTAGACATATTTATTAAGCAAGAATCTAATACAGAGGTGTCCACAATTATAGGAATTATAACGTTGATATCTATCGTAATTATACATAATTTTTAGTATCGGGTCCAAAATAATTGATTAGTTCTTTAGGCGGTTTAAGATTTCCAAAACCGTCAAAGTATTTCACCATAGGTCCGCGTTTTTTGTACGTAACCCAATGCGTGCCCTCTCCATCGCTTCCATCGAGATTTATAATTGCGCTCTCGTTTTTCCAAGGTCGTCTCCCTCCATTTAGTTCGTCACGCATAAACACCCCACGAAAATATGGAATGCGAACTTTGGCAGCAATGGAATATAGATCCCGGTTCGTTAGAGCACGCCCGGGTAATTTTATGAGTTTTTTGGTTTCTTGGTAAGGTATAGTCCCATTCCTTTATTTCTGAGTCGTAAATATAGTCCATTGCCGCGTTTTAACTGAATTTCTTCCATATGTTTGTTGTGACGCTGCAATTCTTTTAGTTTGTCCTTTGCAGCGTTAACTCCTTGAATAGTTTTTACGACGCCAGCGGCGCACTTGGTCAAAGCACCGAGTGCACTCAAACCTCCAAATATGGCCGGTAGAAAAGGTATAATCCCTCCTGTCTTTGTGGGTATTGGTATAACACGTGGGCGTCGTATCGATTCTTCCCCGCCGGCTTCTTTGATGGCTCTCTTTGCAATCAAAATTGAGGTCTGGCGGCCGCATTTAGGGTTATCGGTTTTCTGAGCTTCTTAATTGCCTTTTTTGATTCTTTAATTATACTGCCGAACGCTTTCAGTTTTTTAGTTCCCATACCCATTTTTTGTTTCGCTTTCATCACAATGGTAGCCATCAGAGCGGCTGCTTTCTCTCCGAAACTGGCGTCTTTTGATTTCACGCGTTGCCACGCTTTTTCCTCGAGTACGGCGTCGGCTTTGTGTCGTGACGGTAAATCTTGATGTTTCGCGTATGCCAAATCGTGCTCCTTACACGAAGCGTCGAGCTTGTTGATTCCCGGGTCTCCTCGACTCAACCTTTTAGCGATTTTGGTGCCCGGACCGCACCACTGATAACCTCCAGGTATATGGAGTTCGAACGGTAGTTTGTTTATAAGAGAGTTTATAACACCCGCACCGCGAGAGCGTTTAACCATTGCAACCGGCTAACTGTAATCGATATTTATATTCACCCTAGCAACAAACAAAATGAAAATCGTTAAGCATAATAAAAGGTTGTCGGTTTACAACTTCGACACGGTGTGTCGTCATCAACGTGCCCTCAAAAAACCGTTTAGGAAAAACGGACCTTTATTTCCCGATACTGTTCGTTGCATCGTAATGCGGAAGAAGTAACACCGGAAAGACGAATGCAGTCCTATCATTGATCGTTAGTCCAGAAGGAATTAAATTCGAAAACATCTACGTTTACAGCAAGTCGCTCCATCAATGGAAATACGTGCTTCTCAGTATATTAATAAAAATGGTAAAAGGATTGGGATACTACACGTTTAGAGAAAACGAAGAAGTCATAAAACCGAGCGAGGCAAAACGGAATTCAGTGTTTCTGTTTGACGATGTGGCATGCGATAATCAATGGCCTATGAGATATTATTTTAGTATGGGAAGACATCATGACGTCGATAGTTTTTACATCTGTCAGTCTTACGCTAGAATACCTAAACATCTATTGAGAGACAACGCAAACGTGCTACTTCTATTTGAACAAGACGATTTAAATTTAAATCACGTATATAAAGATCACGTAGGAACGGACATGACATTTGCAAAATTTAAAGAAATGTGTGGGGGAATGGTGGAAGACACCTTTCGGATTCTTAATGATTAATAAGGACAGCGATATTAATGCGGGCAGATACAGAAAAAACTTTGATAGTTTCATATCTTTATAGAAGGCGTATTTCGCTTCTTCACTTCATTATTTGTTGTGCATCGACATGAAAAGCAACATGATGACTTCTAAAGATGAACAGATAAAAAAAGATTTATTATCGATTAGTAACGATATAAGAAAAAAATATCGAACTCTAAAGCTGGGTACCCAACAACAAGAATCCGAGTACAAAACAAAACATAAACAACTACTAGAACCGATAATTGACATTGCAAAGACAATAAAATCGCGCAAGAAAAAATCTATTGTTCCTTCAACGATAACTGATGCCAAAGAAGAAGAGAAAGAAGAAGAAGAAGAAGAAGAGGAAGAAGAGAGTAAAGAAGATCAAATACCAGATACTTTAGCGACAGTGAGAAGTTTCTTTAAAAAAATCAACAAAACATCCGGGTTGTCTCCAAGTTCCTCAAAATCTGAACCAAGTCCCAACGAAGGTGATGTAATAAGCGAATTATCGAAACCGAGTAGTCAATTTTTTCTTCGAACAATATCATCCTTTACCAAAAAAATATGTCAATCTTCTGTTACGTAACCAAAGAGATCTAGATAAATCACCGTTTGGAGTAAAATATGACGTCTCTGCAGATAAATGGTATTTTGGAGATGGTTCTATAGACATACTTAACATGCAGCGTCATTTTAAAGTAAAAGGACGTAGATATGATGGTACAGATGGGTTGTATCAACTGCTGACGTTAAAAAGACCTACCGATTATACTGACCAAGACGTTCAAAACTACATAAGCATTATACTAGCTACGAATGCTCATAAAAAAGATAGTAATCCCGGGGGATCGCGTGTGGGTCATGGTGGTTATAAGTATGTTAACATTATAAAACCTTCTTTAACTCGAAGAGGATATGGTTATGATTATAGTGGGGGAACCGATATATTAAAAGAAGCTAATGACAATCGTGTAGAGCATATACATTGGGACGATCCGTCCGAGCTAATAAGCAGACTAAGATTATTATACGCGTCACAAGGTGCCGGTCACTCAAACCATCACAACGAAATTGTGAGTATTATAGAAGAATTAGTAGAAGCAGGAATAGTAAAATATCAAAGGAAAAAATGCTAATAGACAAATTTGGACGTTATGTTGGGGACAACGGGGGATAAACGGCGTAGCGTTTATTCATACGATTTACCCGAGAATGTTGCTACAAAACAATACGTTTATAACAGACTTGTAAGATTTAAAAAGGAACAAGAAACAGCAATTAAGGAAGTAAACAAATTTTATACGGATCGAATAGATTCGCTATTAGTAAAAATGAACACCATTCATCAATCTCTCGCACCATTGGTGGAAGGATACAAACAAGGTCATCTTATTTGGCATGAAGACGTACAAGGGAAACTTAAAGAAGCACGTCTGCAGTACGAACGTACTCTTCAAGATACCGCCATCAATCTCATAAACGAAGCTGAAACAAGATTAAAAAATCAACTTATAAAAGATGTTACATTTTATACCAATCAAATAGACTCCAGTCAAAGAAGTATAAATGAGGCACTTCGAGAACTCGCACCTCTAGTAGAAAGTTATAAACAGGGGTAAACTATTTCATTACGAAGACGTGGACTTAAAACTTAAAGAATCACGTCTTATATATGAACAAAAACTTTCTGAAACCTCAACTATTATTATAGAGAGCGCGCAAATCACAAATAGAAACCAAACTTAACGAAATTGACGAAATATTTTCGAGAAAAGTCGAAAAATCCCAACAAGACTGCGAGAACACTTTAAAATTGTTGGCATCGTCTCTTATTAAAAATACGACTTCTAAAATCGCTCAAATAGAAAAAAGACTAGGAATACGAGATGACTAAGAAGGAAGATATAATTAATGAACTATATCGACCAGCAAGAAAAAAATGTCCACGTCTTCGAACCGATATCAGAGCTTTCAATGAAACCTATCAAATCGATCTTTTCGAGTTAATTCCTTACGCTCGCTTCAATAAGGGTTATAAATATGTTTTAACCGTTATTGATACGTATTCCAAGTATTTGTGGGCAAGAGCTTTAAAATCGAAAACTGGTGAAGAGGTTAGTCGTGCTATGGAATCGATTTTAAAAACGAATGGAAGAGGAGCTCCCATACACATTCAATCCGATCACGGGAAGGAATTTTACAATCCACAATTTCAAAGATTAATGAGAAAATATGGCATAAATCATTTCTCAACTTATTCATCTTTGAAAGCAACAATTATAGAGCGTGTTATTCGTACTATTAAAACGTGGTTATTTAAACAGTTTGAGATGCAAGGGTCCCATAAATGGTATGGAAATGTTCTCGACGATATCATAAATAAATATAACAATCATCTACATAGGACAATAAAAATGAGACCCATAGATGTTAACCGGAATACGAAATTAAGTGTTTTTAGAAATACAGAAAAGTCGAGTATGGCTCGAAAAGAAAAGGATAAACTCCAAGAGGGTTACGTTGTCAGAATTTCAAAACACAAGGCTATGTTCACTAAGGGTTATTTACCCAATTGGACTACCGAGCTTTTTAAAATAAGAAAAGTTTATTCAGGTGACCCCACAACATATCTACTTGAGGACTTGACTGGACGCATCATAAAAGGTCGCTTCTATAAACATGAGCTGCAGAAAACTAAACATAACGACACGTATTTAGTTGAAAAAATTATTCGTCGTAAAAATGGGAAACTATATGTAAAATGGCTGGGATTTGATAATTCGCATAACTCATGGATTACTAATACGGACCTTATATAATTATACTTTTCTTTATTGCTTATTATTTGTAATTTTGTATCGGTTCAATATAACATTTAATTACTTATTACATTTTTAATAAAATATACAATAATATTATTATAATTTATTTCTGCAGCACATCACCAGATTCAACAAAATGAGGTAGGTTAACAGGAATTGAAAAAATGTAACCATCAACAGTAAACCGTATGAAAACCTATCGCAGCTAAACAACTCAAGGGAGCTGTTATATTTGAAATTGAACGGTGAATTATTCATTAAAAAGATATCTAAAAATATCAAATTAGTTAGATAAAATGAGCAGAGTTTTACAGTATACTTACAAAAGTAATTAAATGTATAATTTAAAGTAGCAGAAAATCTAGGAAAATAAGAAAAATATCGAATTAGCTTTATGTAATCGAAAATCTGACGCCAACAATAACGAAACACCGAGAGCCGAACAAGCGGCTGCGGAAACAAATTCAGGGTCGCGGGCTCATTTTCACATCTGCACATGTTTTTTGTACTCTCGAGAGTGCATTAAGCCGCCTTCCCACGGCGTGTGGATCGGCGAGCGGCGCGTGGCTCGCCAAGCCACCCCGAGCCAAGCTTGGACGAGCTTGGATCATTCCCACGACGCGCCGAATCGCGAGCACGTTAATAAATAGCATAGAGGCTCGGACAAGATAACCCGAGCCTGCCACTTCTGTACGCAGTTGAAAATGAACAAGTTCGTACTCTTTGGAACGTTATCACGAGCCGTAGTTAGGAATCAGGCTCCCCAAAAAAACACTTCTAAAATGAAAGGGTGTGCACCCGAAGATATAGTTTAAAAAAAGTACACTACCTTGCGGATCTAAATGTGGAGGGCTACATTTTTTTGCGATTGCAAAGAAGCAGAAAAAAATATTTTCCGAAATTTTTTTATTACTAAAAATTTATGAATTTTATGCGTACATCGCATTTGCAAGCTTAGTTTTTAATTTTTCTCAATGATTTTTAAACCATTGGAAAGATGATTCTTTCTGTATTCAGATGATGTCAAAGTAATCACGAAATTATTTTTAGCAAATGCTACAGAAATTGTTTAAATAAAGCGTAATGGGAATGCGCGATATACATTTCGGCATCGAGATATTTTGAAAACAATTGCACATAAAGGCATACTTCCAGCGTATGAAATGTATAGAAAAGAATGGAGACATTTTTAGTGAAAGAATTATCTCTATTGCTTTATTGTTGTAAAAAATACGATTTATTTTTGTACATCGCTCCGTTGTTTTCCGCTGCTTGTTTTGAGTTAGCTCATGCATAATAGATATCTACCTCAAAAAGAATACTTTAGTCCTAAGTATTGAAGTAAATATTCCTTAGTACCCTAGGAACATCCCTCTAGGGTGCCGGCGTCATATCAATATCATACAAATATTTTGTGTTCAGGTAAAGTACCTTTTCATTCTCTCCTCTACGAAAGTGTCACTTTCGATTTTGATAAGGCAATTGAAAGCGAAAGTAAAACATGCTAAGTGATGGGTTGCTAGGTATGAAAAACTTTCGTGCCCTGGACGACAAAAAACAAAAATGTCAACTTGATTAATATTTATTTTGAAGGAAAATTAAATGTAAAATTACAATTATTGTATGTTCCAGAAAGATTTAAAGGTAAATGCTGATTGAACTCTTGGCCAAATGCAACGGCACTAGAAATATTTACTTCTTTGTCGATTTGCATGACATGAGTTTCTGTTTCTTGAACCGTTTCTTGATTTTCGTTTTGCCGAATCTGTATCGATTTTTCGGGCATGATTTTATTAGCAACTTCTATTTTATGGCTCATGGAGTCTGCTATATATCCTTCCGCCACCGCTGACGACTTCCACTCCCCATGTCTTTTCATATCTAAGATGTCCACGTCCGGGGCATTGGCTAATAATGTAGAAGACGTTCTGCGAAACGAGTGGCCGGTGTACTGATTTGGGTTTGGGATCTTAACAAATTTGGCTATTTCACAAAGAATTTTTGAAATTGTATGTTTGCCAACTACCTGATTTACACATCTGCCATGCTCATACCGATAAAAGAAGCGTCCATCTTGAGTTTTTTTTTTGCCGGAGTTGCATATAACGATCAACAAATGCTACCCAATCTTTTGTGACTGCAAATCTTCTTTGCACATTGTTTTTTGTAGTGAGAAGCTGGACCATCATGACACAATTTTTATATTCCACATCCTTCACTTTTAGATTATACAGCTCGTCAGTTCGGCATGCTCCACCTTCCCCAAAAATAATTACCACTTTTTTCAACAAATATATTTTATCTGGAGCTTCTAACAAAAACTTTGAAATTTCATCCTTTGTAAATACTTGAGACTTTCGAGGCTGATACCCATCATTTCGTCTTTTTATAAATGCCTTTAAGCGGTTAAATTTCGATATGTACTGGTGTTTATTTATAGAAATAGTCAATTTCAGCATGGAGTATTCTGACCATAATGTAGCAGGCGATACTGTTTTTTATTTTTGTAGAAAAAATGCCAATAACACATCTTCAGTTATTGTGGAAACAGCATTCGTTGCACACCACTTCATGAAACTTTCGTAGCTTGATTGTATCGCCCTTTGGATTTGTCCGGCAACAAACTTCTGCACGCAATATTTGCAGGTTCTTTAATGAAATTCATGTTCATTTATGACAGAGTATTCAATGATATTTGACAAATGTCATAAAATAATGCTTTTGTATTGTTATCAAAGTAACGTTAACGACAAGCCACCTGTTATACTAATCCATATATATAATAGACTTGTCCGAGACGCTGGTCCGTCCGGGACGCTGTTTCAGCAGCCAAACCGTAAGAGATAGAGAAAAAAAGTTATGAAAGTTATATGTTTGGAATGGTCATGTCAGGTCAGGAACCGAATTTCAGTCACGTGACACTTCCGGTTTTCGAGAAATCACGTGATTTCCGTCCGTCCGGGACGCTGGTCCGTCCGGGACTCTGTTCTATTTGAAAAACGGTCTTTTTTGTTTTATTAAATGAGGCATTTGTCTCACTGGTTGCTAGTTTTATTAAATATCGAAAGGAGAATGAAAAGTTTAATACATTACACGCTGCGTAAGCTCTTTCAGGTGCTCGGAGTTTTTAAACAGCCTCGGCTACGCTTACGCTTCGCCTCGGCCATTCAAAAACACCTCACACCTAAAAGTAATCTTTCTCAGCTTGTAATGTAAATAACTATTTCTGTTTCGAACATGACAAAACATTAATAAGAAAAGTTATTCAGAATCTAGAATTATGGCCCCATGCAAAATTACAGAAACATTGAGTTACTTTTATAAAACCTTGTTTTTCTAGAAGAATTTACAAGTCCTTCATTTTATATGTTAATGTTTTTTTCTAGTGAAAATTTTGTAATCTATTAGATTAGGCCTATATGGAAAATAAAACTTAACAACTATTATTATGAAAATAATGTTTCCTCTTGAATTTTTTTGTGGTTATAGCTGCTTTATGAGAAAAACACTGCATTAGTTTTATATTTTTATATTTGCTCCTTTAAGTTATAATAAATAAATGATATGGGTATAAAAAATCTTTGAATATGATTTTTAATTATTTGAATAAATTAAACAGCCCTAACTAACATCGTTTTTGTAATTTTCTTGGCTATACTGTAATAATGCTTACATTTGTAATTCTAATTTACCCTCATCCCAGGGTTAGGTCGCGGAATCTAATTAAAAAAAGAACGAATATGAACTTGCTTTTGCTATCATTACTAATTAACTACGTTTGGCTATCAATTATTTATTTATGGTCCTATTTTAAAATTAATCATTTAATTGTAAGCACTCTGTATATCGCTATTTTTCTAATAGGATTTAACAAGTGGGTTATATTTTTTAACTGATGGGAATAAATACAAAGCCAAAGTGGTTTCCTTGCTTCGAGAATACGTAAACAAGCTGACAATTTTAATTAATTTCTCGATGTCCGCGCAATTAACGCTGTTACTATGCGATAACAATGGAATGTAAGTATTTCGCGTCTTAAACAAAACACTTCCACCCACGCCACGAAGCGGAAGTGACGCTCTAAGGGACGCTAACCAAGCACATTCACAAAGCTAACACTTTTAGGAGGCAATTCTGACCTTTTGATGACTTCTCCGTTGAAAATAGGGCTACCTGCCCCTCGTTGGAACTTCCACGATGCTCTGGGCCACTCGTTATTGTGTGCCTGCAGTTAGTAAAACTCAAATCTGCGCTGGAACCTACCTGGTAAACGGCTGATGCTCTCGGACATCTCTCGAACCGCTTCCAATGAAGTTGGGGCCCCAAATCTCGTGCTCCGATGTGGTATACTCCCGCTGCTTATTCACTCGTATAAGAACTTATAATGCTGTCTGGACCTCCGTAGAATATGCCCAAAACACCACAGCTTTCACTGGACCACTTCGACGCCTCGTATTTTACCTGCCCGGAAGCCCAATGCAAGGAAAAACTTCCACAAGTAACCCAGGACACAATCACTCAATTAAACAACACTTTTAATTAACTTGGGTATTTATTAACTCATAAAATAACTTGCTTCTCTGGGGCAGCTCGGCAATTTCACAACCAAAGCTTTCGCAGAAGCTACCCCAATTATTTTGTTTACCGTTTACCCATTGTTACATGAATTGCCAAGCCTGCTCTGATTTTATTATGTTTTAAACAAAGTTAAAGCTATTCGAAAACGTCATTATGCAATTATTTTCATGGCCTATGCTATTTCTTAACAATTCTGAAATTCAATTACTGAACATTCTTATAATAAATATTTGTTTTGCTGGTTATGTTTTTAATTACTATTAATTGTTATACGAAATATAAAGGCTATAAAAATGGAAAAAGTAGATCCGATTTTCAAATCCGAAAAGGAGTTCCTTTATTGCCGATCTTATTTAATGCAGCGTTAGAATAGTTATTTAGAAAACTGAAATGGAAAAATTATCGTAAACAGCAAACATATTAACAACAGCACAAAAGCAGCAGTAACAATTAATAGTAAAAACTTGAATATGCAACGAAAGCAACATATCTAGGTCAGATTATATCATTTAGAAAAGCAGAGGAGAAAGAAATCCAGCACAGGATAAGTAAAACCTGGAAGAAACTCTGGTCACTCAAGTATGTTTTCCAAGGGAGTTTATCAGCAAATATTAAAAATAAGTGTTCAATAAATTTGTAATACCGGCTTTGACATATGGAGCACAGACGTGCACAAAATCGGCTATTAGTGACGCAAAATAAAATGCTGGGTAAATTCTAAAGTTAAAATTAAGTAATCGTGTAAAAGTCGAAGAAATAAAAAGACGTGTAGCATGCCGGGATGTGCTCAAGTAATTTAAAAAGTTCAAATGGAACTAGGCCGGTCATGTGGCCAGGATGGCAAAGATCAACCACGGAATGGCCTCCAGCATTAGTGAGAAGAAAAAGATGAAGACCTAAAACCAGATGAGAGGATAATATCAAGAAAATGCCAGGAACACAATGGATGAAGACAGCACAAGACAGTCCGAGATGGACAAAAGTCGGGGAGGCCTTGGCTCGAACGCGGGATGATTAAATTCTATTATTATTATTTATATTAATCTTTAAATTTCTGATTTTTAGTGATTACCGGTGACATTACTCACGTATAACCAATCAGCGTAATATAATTATGAGTAGGTATAATACATACAAATGATTTGCAACGCACAGTATATTCGTATCGCGATGCAAATCAGTGATCAGCAAAGCGCGTCGCGCGTGAGACTCAAAACACGCAGCGGAAAATAAATCGTATTTTTTGCAACAATAATTCAATAGAGATAATTCTTTCACTAAAAATGTCTCTATTCTTTTGTATACATTTCATACTTGGAAAGTATACCTTTATGTGCAATAGTTATTAAAATACCTAGATGCTGAAGTTTACAACCCGCATTCCCGGTACGCTTTGTTTAAACAATTCTGCAGCATTTGTTAAAAATAGTTTTGTGTTTAATTTGCATCATCTGAATCCGGAAAGAATAAGCTTTCCACTGATTTAAAAATTATTGAGAAATATTCAAAAATAATCTTGTAGCTGCGATGCATGTATAAAATTTATAAATTTTTAGTAATAAAGAAAATGCCGGAAAATATTTTTTCTGCTTTTTTGCAATGGAAAAAAATGGAACCCTTCACAATTAAATCAGCAAGGCCATTGCAGATAGGGCACATTTTTTAGACTATATTTTGGAGTGCACACCCTATAATCGAATTTATGGTCCTGAATACCGAACCAAGGCGAGCAAAAAGGTCGAGGCGCGTTTCCTTTGACTCGTGCAAAATTTACCGCCAGTCGACGGGAAGCCCGAGCCGCGCCAACGCGCCACGAGCAACCTCCTTCCCACGGCGCGAGGCTCGGCGAGCTTCTACCTGCTTTTGGCGAGTCTCGCGGCTTGGATGCCAATATTGTGCGATTATTTAACGAGCCGCGCCAACGCGCCGCGAGCTACACCCTTCCCACGGCGCGTGGCTCGCTAAAAGCAGGTGAAAGCTCGCCGAGCCTCGCGCCATGGGAAGGCGGCTTTATGTTTACAATTATTTATCGTGCTAGTGTAATCGAGACGGCGATTTTTATTGCAAGGTCACGGTTTATTATCTATCTGAAATATGTTTAAACCAGGGGTTCTCAAACTATTTTAGACACTGTTCCCCTTTTTACAAACAAAAAGCTTTGGGTACCCCTTATCAGTAAGTAAGCTGAAATATAAAAAATTTTTAACCTTTTTATTTAGTAGGTATAGTTTTAACCTGTGTAACTCAATTACGCGTCATGTTTAAATAAAACAAAGAGATATTGCTTACATACATTTTTATTATATTAAAAACAAAAAGGAGAAAGGGGTGTACATCACATCAGCTGATGCACTCTGTCCACCCGTCTACCGTCGCGCCACCACTATATATAATTTTTGACTTATACAGGACGAGTCTAAAATTTTAAAATTTTCAAAACCTTATATTTTCGCTAAAACTTCATTTTTTTTTTTTTTTTTTTTTTTTTTGGTGGAAAATTATACAGGGTGATACAAAAGGTCATTTTTTATGCAGAATTTTATTATTATTACTCTTCTCCTGTGTGGTCTTAAGCACACAAATAATTTTTCCTCAATTTAAATTTAAAGGTTTGTTTTATTTTTTGTTGGCCTGCCACGTACTCCCTAAAAATTTCCGCGGACCCCAAGGGGTACGCGTACTACACTTTGAGAACCACTGCCTTTAAACGATGCAGCTCCACCCGGTCATAAATACATACACAGTTAAAAAAGTGTCAGTATTAATGCGGCAATAGAACTGAAACAATGAATAACTTTAGTGAATTAGCTAACATTGTAAGGAGAATTATATCTCTTTGCAAAACTGCTTCTGAGTGGAACTCGGTATTTGAAAAGAACGCCGAAAGCATTTCTCTGTTATCCGAACTAATTAATAATTGTGAAGGAACGATTGGTGAGAAAAGACATTATGAAAGTGTGTTAGGCACATTGAAATGCTATCAAGAAGAGATATCGAACAAATTGAATAAAAGCGGACGTGGATTGGAGGACACGCAAGATGTAGCAGAATGGATAACGGTAAGAAAAAATTCATTCATAAGTACATGTTTTTTATACCTGTTGTTTTGTTATTAGATTGACTCGGCATTTAAAAGCAGAATACGTACAGGGTTGATCCAAAATAAGATGAATATTAAAGACCCCAAAGAATTTATGGATTCTGTTTTTAAAGTATTTAACGATAAAATTAGGTCTTCTTTGAAAAATAAAATGGAAGCATTAAAAGTTAACACCGTGTTGGTAGGAGAATTTTATCTAGTCCATGACCCAGAAATTGAAGAAATTAAATACTTCTCAACCCGTAATTACGCCATTTATCGTTCAACTAACGTTCTAAATGTCTTTACCGAAATGAGGGATAATATTCTAACTCAGGTACGTATAATATAAGTTTTTTTTTTCTTGCGTTCAATAAATTTTGATGTTTTTACAGATGTCGGAGTTTACCGAAAAAGGGAGTGGATGGGCGCTAAAAAGAATTATCAACCTAACAGTAAACATCAACAAATTCGTTCCATTATCAGCATCGAAGTATATAGAGTTACCTCAGCGGATTAAAACCAAACGTGCCGTTGTAAATGTTAAAAACAACGATAACAGGTGTTTTTGTTATGCATTGGTGTCTGCGCTTTATCCGGTCAACAAAAATTCCGAACGGTCCGGTTCTTATCCACAAAATTTCGAAGAGATTTTTAATTTAAAAGGAATTTCGTTTCCAGTGAAGATTAAAGATATACACAAATTTGAACGACAAAACCCAAATATATCTATTAACGTTTACGGACTTAGAAAGGATAAGATAGTGGGACCCTACCACGTAACCAAGGAATGCAAAGATAACCACATAAACCTCTTATATTTAACAAAAGAGAAAAAAAAAGGGGAAGCATCGTACGGACATTATGCTTGGATTAAAAATCTATCTCGCTTATGCAGATCGCAGTTTTCGAAACACCGCGGTAAGTCGTTTATATGTGACAGATGCCTTCGTTATTTCTGGAGTGCTTCACGTTTAATAACACATATGCAAGACTGCAAGTTGGTGGATCCTGTACGAATAGAATTTATGAAACCGGGGGAGAATGAACTGAAGTTTAAGAAGCACGAGTTCGATCTGCAACATGGTTTCGTAATTGTGGCAGATTTCGAAAGTTTAATCGTTCCCATTAACAATATAGATGACAGCGATGATGACTTTACAGCAGCGACGTCATACACAAGATCCTATCAAAGACATGAACCGTTCGCAGTTGCTTATCAAGTGGTGTGTTCGTTCGACGATTCTCTATCTCATTTTAAAACCTATAGAGGGCATAATCCTGCAAAATGGTTTGTAAACCAACTGCGGATTGAGACTGAAATCATAGCGGAAGCGATGAAAGTTTATTTGCCAATGTTACCTTTGACCTTTGAAGAACAAATGGAATTTGATAATGCTACCTCTTGTAGACATTGTAAACGGTCTTTTCAAAATTATAGTGAGGACGACGACGAGGATGTTGTAATAAAAGTAGCCCACCACGACCACTTAACAGGGAAATTTCGATTTGCTTTGTGTCAAGGCTGCAATATAAATTATAAAAATGGCAAATATATTCCTATAATTATGCATAATTTATCTGGTTACGACATTCACTTTTTAATATCAGAATTAGATTTTAATAGTCAACCGGTCGAAGTTCTCCCAATAACGAAAGAAAATTATATCGCGGTAACAAAATTATGCGGAGACTATAAGTGGAGATTTATCGATTCATTTCGATTTCTACCTCGTAAGCTGGAAACATTGGCAAATAATTTAACAAACGATATGTTTCGATATACCAAGGACGCTTTCCCTATTGAAGAACAGTTTCGTTTGATGACAAGAAAATCAGTTTTTTGCTATGATTATGTGGATTCGTTAGAGAAATTAAACGAAAAGCAACTTCCATCGATGGATAAATTCTACAATCTGCTTAAAGAAGAGAATATTTCCGAACAAGATTACATTCATGCGCAGAAAGTTTGGAATACATTTAATATCCAAACGCTAGGAGAATACGCTGATCTTTACCTTTTATGTGACGTGAAACTGTTAACAGATGTCTTCCAACAATTCAGATTTTTATGTATGGAAGTATACGGATTGGACCCAGTACATTTTTTATACAGGACCGGGTCTAGCATGGCAAGCGGCACTAAAGAAGACCGACATCAAATTAGAATTAATGGTGGACATCGACATGATCCTATTCACAGAGAAAGCTATTCGTGGTGGGATAACACAGTGTTCGCATAGATATATGAAGGCCAATAATAAACAAATGGAGAGCTTTGACTCCACAAAACCTGTTCAACATATGCTCTTTACAGATTGTAACAATTTATATGGACATTCGATGTCAGAACCGCTACCAACTGGAGGATTTGCATGGTTCAAAGACGATGCAGTTAAAATTTTGCAAGAGAAAATAATGAGTATCGAATGGTCAAACGAAGAACTATTAAAACGAGCAATATCAACCAATTACAGTGACCGTTTCTGTTTAAATCTATTGGGGGATGATAATGATGATGATGATGTTGATGGCACTTCTCCTCACTCTCTTCTTTTGGAAGTTGATTTGAAATACCCAACCGACTTACACGATGACCATGCGGAATTTCCTTTTTGTGCAGAACACCGTGATCCACCAAACAACAACAACACGCCTGGCAATTCTAAATTAATGCTAACCCTTTTCGACAAAGAAAAATACGTTTTACATCTTAGGAACTTAACACAATGTTTATTGCATGGTCTGAAATTAGGAAAAATTCATAGAGTATTAAAATTTTCACAATCGAGATGGTTAAAATGTTATATCGATATGAACACGGAACTACGTAAAAAAGCGCGAAACGAATTCGAAAAGGACTTCTATAAGTTAATGAATAACGCGGTCTTTGGGAAAACTATGGAAAATATTAGAAACCATAGAAAAATGCGGCTAGTAACTTCTTGGAGATCAGCAAAGAAGCTAATAGCCCTTCCTAATTTCAGATCGTGCACTATATTTAAGGAAAACCTGGTGCTAATCGAACTTAACAAAGACAAACTAGTTTACAATAAACCAGTATACTTGGGTCAGGTAATTTTAGACTTGTCGAAATTAATAATGTATTCGTTTCATTACGATTTCATTAAACCTGTTGTCTCGAAACGTTGTCCTACCACATTACTTTATGGAGATACGGACTCTTTCGTCTATTGTTTCCAAGATATCGGCAATGGTAATATATACGACATAATTAGAGAACAGGCCTTAAAAGGTGAAGAGGGTGTTTTTGATACCTCCGACTATTTACCAGACAATCCGTTCAATATTCCACGAGTTAATAAAAAAATACTCGGGAAATTTAAGGATGAGCTGAATGGGGAGCCATTAACAGAATTTATTGGATTGCGGGCTAAAATGTATGCTATTAGAAAAAACAATGTAGATTTTATTAAGAAGTGCAAAGGAATTAACAAGAACGCAACAAAGAAGAATATAACTTTTCAAGATTACTACGATTCTCTTTTCAATAGTCATACATTACGCGTTGTAAGTAGATCAATTCGGTCCCAAAAACATAAAGTTTTCACCGTCAAAATTAAGAAGAGAGCCCTGGATCCGTATGACGACAAACGATTTGTGCAAGCAAATAAGATTAATACTTTGCCATGGGGTCATTATAATACACACAATGTTCTAGAATAATGTAGTTATATGTAAAATAAAAACCAGTAATTTAATAAATAGTATTTTATTAACAAATATATAAGTATATTACAAAAGGTATGTATTTGAAATCCAGGAATTGTAATAAAGAAATCTCCATTTTATTTACAAATGTTCTTTATTGTAATTGTTTATTCTTCCTCGCTAGATTCGAGTATTTCGTGACACATTAATAGTCTATTTTCCCACACTAACTTAATATCTGCTATACAGTTAACTGGTAATTTTAATAATCTTATATAATTTAATTTTGGTATTACAGAACTAATAATTAATACACATAAATCGTATAACGTAGAATGCATTTTTATTTTAAACAACAAACTCGATTATATTTGCCTCATTTATCTTTCCACATTCTTTTTTACCACGGAACACAATTGCCACCTTCTTTTTGTTAATCTCTTCAATATCTTTATCGTTCATGATTGCTGAAAACCGATTCGGAAGGAACACCACATTATTTTCTAATTCTGCTATTATTGCCTTATCATTCCACATAGTTTTCACTATTCGAAGTTCACACACCGGATACATTTTATTGATTTCCATATCTCGTACTTTTAAAACCGGTTTTTGATCTACCATTCCCATTTTATTAACTTTTTTCAACATAGAAGCGAAACTCATTTTTATATATTAGAGGATAATAATGATAACGCTTTACAATCAATGTAAGAACTGACACACGTTGTTATTTACACCTACATATATATATATATATATATATATATATATATATATATATATCTATATATTGATAAAACCAATGGAAAACTGACACTAATGGGTGGTAAAACCATTAAAAATGATAAATGATGTCATTTGACTGATTGCCTTAGAAGTTGACTTAAAGAATTCACCCGAAATATTCAAGACATAAACCAGATGCCCAATATCAAATTACGCACGCCCCCCAAAGCATCGTGACGTCAGAGCTTCGCAACTTCGATGCTGTGCGCGTTCGAATGCTCAGCAGCCATAACTACGTGACGACGTCAGAACAATTATTTATAATAAAGTTCGCAAACATTAGGCGTTTATAACTTTCGCAAATCCAAGCTTTTCAAAAACGAGAGATCTAACATCCTATTTTCGCACGCAACAAAACGCAGTTTTAAATACAAAACACACTCAAAATGCAACAATTATTTATCACACGAGCACGGAAACAAACCAATCCCTACATAGTGGTGACTCGAAGCGACACCACATGATAGATTCCTACATAAACTTTACTAGAATCGCCACCAGATGACCCACACAGACCCGTCGCGAGGAGCACGGAAACAAACCAAAAAAATAAATCCCTACATAGATTCCTACATAAACTTTACTCGAAACGCCACCAGATGGCAGCACCGTCGCATTCTCCCGCGCTTTCAGCGTTGCCTCCTAGTGACGTCATGGAAAATACCCACAATAGTGCAAATTTCAATTGTTTATATTTACGCTAATAAACAATCAATCGAGATTTTAACAAAAACGTTAGTCACAAATCTTCACAGCTACAAAATAAAACTTACACCAGCTTCCTAGCATAAGCCAAACCAGAGATATTTGCCCTGCACGATCGAAATTCGCCCCATAAGAATAACATGGGAAAACGCCCCCAAAAGTGAGTTAGAATCCCCATTTATACTCTACTCCTGTCACTAGAATATAGGTCCCTCTTCTAGTTGGAATCCTGCTATCTGCGGGCTCTCCGTTCCATAGGTTTGGTAGTTGGCTAACTTAGTGAAACTTTTGGTGTGAGATGTGTCTCATTGATCATCATCACGTCGACGTTGAGTTTTTTATTGAGGTTTCGCATTTCTTGCATTCTGCACTGAATGCCGTTGGCGTTCCAGTGGACGATGTTTAGTTGTGAGTTTACTGGTGTATTAAACGTCTTGTATTATAATTCCACTTATTGAAACTTATTTTGCTGATCCACTGAGAGAGTTTGTCCAAGTGGTGGTAAATCACATAGCTGTTATGGAGCCTACTGGTACTGTTTGGGTGTTGGTGGCTGCTTTCGGTTTTGTTATCTTGGGGACCGGTGGGCACCTTAAAGCCGGTGGCTGCTCTGTTGGCTTTGTAGGTGGCGGCCACATGTTTGGGTGTAGTGGCAGTCTTGGGTGGTACTGGAGTCCTTCTAGAGGTGGTGTCTGGCATCCCTTGGGTCGAAACAGTTGCGGAAGCTGTACGAGCGCTGACTGTTACAACTGAGGCGACAAGGATCACAATTGCATTGCAGCTGCTGGATGCTGTTGTTGAGGGGGCTCTTGCGCTGGTGAGCGGAGCAGACTGTTTCTTTCTAATTCGCCTCTTGCCTCGTGTTTGAAAACTATCTTCGTTCTTCTCTGTGGTTTGGCTGTGATCTCGGCGGTTCTGCTAGTAGAGAGGCTCTCGCGAGTTCCCTTTTCTTTAGCTCAGCTTTCTCTGGACCTTTTCGATAATTAGCAGGATGTGGGTCGCTGTAGGTTTTTGCGTTGCTAGAGGTCTCTTTGGTTGTCGGTAGGCTGATATATGTCTTAGATCTCTACGGGCTACTTTTACTTGGGCCCCTCGTGGTCTCCAGCTCGTTTGCTCGTACTGTAACTTGCCGCTGTGCGAGGTTGTCTTTCACTAGAATATAGGTCCATCTTCTGGTTGGAATTCCTGCTATCTGAAATCTGCCCGTTAGATAGGTTTGGTAGTTAGCTAACTTCAGTAAGACTTTTGGTGTGAGATGCGGCTCCTTAATCATCATCACGTCGACGTTGAGGGTTTTTTATTGGGGTTTCGCATTTCTTGCATTTCGCACTGAATGCCGTTAGCGTTCCAGTGAACGATGTTTAGTTGTGCGTTTACTGGTGTATTAAACGTCTTGTGTTATAATGTCACTTATTGATGCGATCAGAAGGTCGATGATGGATTTTCTTTCTTGGCAGGCTTCAATTATTTTGTTGATACATTGAGCGAGTTTGTTCGAGTGGATCGCGTAATTCCGATAGCTGTTATGCAGTCTACTGGTAATGTTTGGGTGTTGGTAGCTGCTTTCGGTTTTGTTGTCCTGGGGCCGACGGGAACCTTGATGCCGGTGGCTGTTCTGCAGGCGGCAGTGGTGGTTTGAGTGCAGTAGTAGTCTTGAGTGGTACTGGAGTCCTTCCAGTGACGGCCCTTGGTGCTCCTTGGATGGAAACAGTTGCGATAGCTATACGCGCGTTGGTTGTTACAACTCAATCTCGATTGAATTGCTGCTGGTGGATGCCGTTTTGAGTAGCCGCTTGTGCTGGTGAGGGGATCAGGCTATGTGTTTTTAATTCGCCTCCTGTTTTGTGTTTGGAAACCGTCTGTGCCCTCGCCTGTGGTTGGCTGTGAGACTGCTGGTTCTGCTAGTAGAGGAGCCCTCGCGGGTTTCTTCTTCTTCAGCTCAGCTTGATACGCTGGGTATTTTCTTGCTTCTTTGGGTTGTTTTGCAGTGTGGCTTTTGGCACAGGAAACACAGTGCTGTGCGAATTTACGGTTGAAGCTTGGGTGGCCAAAGCGCTGACACGGGGAGGGGCTGTGAGGTATAATTACCTTACATTTGAAGGCCTGGACGTGGACTTTCTTGCAGTACAGGAATTCCGTTATGCTATATACCTCTCAGGTGATTGACAGGTTTTGTGAAGTGTCAAGAAGTTGTTTGAGTACTAGCATCCTTTATCCTGGAGTTTCGAGACGTATCTAGGTGAGTAACTTTCGTCTGTCAACTCTTCTGTCACCTCGTCGGTTTTTACGCTGGACGCTAGTCCCTTAATGCTCACTTTTGTTTCCTCGTTTGTTGGTAGAGTATATGTGTGGAATTCCACCTTTGTAGTTTATAGGTAATCCCGGAAGTATCGAAATTCTGCGATGCTTTTGGGCGTATATCCGAGGGTCCCTTGTCCTACCTCTCGGATATTTACTTGTTTCTGTAAGCGGCTTTTAGCTCTCCGACGTGGGCCAGGAAGTTATCCATTCTATCCACTATGATTGGTGGTACATTGGCTTTCGGTGTAGGTGCAGCCGATGGAGTTGGTACGTAGTCTGCTGTTGGTTGTGTGGTTGTCTCGCTATAGCTGCATTGGGCTGGAAAACTGTCGACATACATGTCGCTCCCGTCACCGCTGGATCAGCTGGTGGAGTTGTCCGTATTTAAGCGTTTGACATCTCTAGAAGTGCTGTCGGTAGTTTTTTGGCCTCTGTTGCTGTCTTTTGGCGAGGCTGTTGCTAGTCTGGGCGAGAATCCCCCCTCCATCATGACTGCTTGACTCGTGTGCTGCTACCATGGTTCTGTAAAAGACTTGTGCTGAAATGTTCTAATGTGTGCGCTCTCGGAGAACCAACCGGCTTGTGCCTTGAACTCTTCGAACCGCTGATGCTCTGGAGCTTTCTCTCTTTGCTGATGGGCTCGGAACACTTCTGGATTAAACTAGGACATATGTAGTGACCATTATACAGTTTTTGGTAATCATACTAGCACTTGGTTGTTCTAGCCTCTAATAAGATTTCTTCTACGAATTCAACAAACCAGCCTTGTCACCGGCTCGGTTTGCGCCCGAAGATGACTCATAGTAGCATGCACGAGTAAAACCGTGCATAGTCCTAATATAGAGGCATTGTGGTCGAGTTGGCGTTTGCTTATCTCACTCACCTCGTTTCAGGCCATGGGTTCGAATCGTGTGAGGTACATTTGCGCTAATAACGTCCAGATACTTTTTATACTCTATGCTGGGCTGAAGATGGTAAATGGGAAAACCACCTCAGAGCTACCGAAATTACTAAGGAGACATTTGTATGTATCTAAAATATTAAAATAAAATCGTAAACACCTTGTAAGGTACTTTAAGAAAAAGAGGCATTGTATGGTATAACCATGTTGAAGTTGTGACAATCAGATTAATAACGATATTATACCATGTGTATCTGTAGAGTGTCTGCAAATGTTGAGCTTGGTTTTTTATGAGATATTTGAAATACTTGCAGTTCAAAATTAATAGTTGTATACAGTTATCACTTATATATTTTAAAAAACAAATCCATGTGTAACGCCCCGTTTTACGAGCACGTTTAATAATTATTAACTACTTTTGGACCACGATATAAGCCAATTGAGGCAGGTATAAACTACCGTTATCTCGTTGGAGCGTGTTTGGCGATAACAGCCGCTTGTTTTCCTGGCTCGAACGTGTCGATCTTAGCGAGGGCTTCCTTTTTCGATTTTGCTAGCAGACGAAGCAGTCAGCTTTTGTTTTAATTGACAGCGCCGCAAGGGATGGTGCTAGTCAAAGCAGTCTGCACAGCTATTTAACTAATGAAAGATCACTTTAGTGATAATCCGCGAACCGCCGTTCTCCAGCTTTAGGTGAGATTTCTTCTAGGCTTATTTTTTTTCCTTTACTAACTTCCGTGTATTGGCGTTTAGGCGGAAAAGAAGGGCAAGCAAAGTGCCAACAAAAGGATAGACTACGGGCTAAGCACTCGCAGAGCGTAAATCGCGACACCTGCTGCGCAATTTTTTAACAAATTGGGGTCCCGATAATGTCTTCGAATTAACTGGCGTCGAGGTTCGACTTATGAGACGTGCAGAGGTCAATCAGTATCTACAAGGATTCTTCCATCACGATATTGCGGCGCACTATACCCCCAAGATGCGACCTGCTTGTGTATTATGTAAGTACAACCTAATTCAGCGTTTTTATCGTACTGGCGGATTGCCGCATAAAGAAAATAACAGCTAACTTAAGGCCTTAGGTGTTTACAACTGTTACGTACGCGATCATATTTTTTAAAATTGCAATTGACGCTTATTGCGTGAATCCTAATTAATCTCAATTGCTGAATTTGTATATACTCCTTATTTGTGCCAGAGTAGCGTTCCGCACAATTGTGATTTTATTGTAATTAATTCCTTTGCACTTATCATAAATTGGTTACTTGCCTTATTAAATTATTTAAGTCAATAATCTAGTATAGTTGTTTGACAATTATCAGCCATTAGGCTACAGTGGTATTGCACTTGTTGCTAGTAATTATTTAATTGAGTAAATGTCCCCATGCTAACAATTGGTTTTATTAATATATTTTTCTACCACGTTCCCGACTGCACGATTGAAATGTCAACAGCATAAGCGCAAAAGGTAGGTGGTGGGTTTACTAGCTGAATTCGTATCGGTTGTGAAGACAACCAGGCGCCCTAATTTTTTTGAATGTTGTAAGTAGTTTTGTGGAAGCCGAAAGGATCTGAACCTATTCCTTGCTCACGCCACAAATCTATCGAAGATATCAGAGCTAGTCCCGGCCGTGTGCGCCCTTATTCAAAGGGGTATGACACATGTTTGTTAATTAAATAATGGATAGGTAATTCAACTGTTAACAACCGCTCTGTAATTTAACTGTACTATTTGTAAAAATAACATTGTTTGTTAAACAGTCTGAATTTTCAATCTGCATTTTAATTTTATAGCTGTTGCACTAATTTTACAGTGTTCAGATGTGCTCTCAATTTTTGTTTAATTTTTGTTCCATAAAGTGTTGTGAACATATGAGTATTAGTAGTTAGATAAAAATTTTAAATAAATTGATAAACATCCCAGGGCCGGATTTAAAATGTGGGTGGCCCGGGGCCCATTTTGGTGGGAGGCCCATTGTTTCAAGGTGTTGCAATATGTAATGCAAAAACACGAAATGAAACCAACACAAGTTTATTTAGAAAATTTATTTACGCAGAGAAATTCAGTTAAAATTATTCAATTTTCACTTCCCTCGTCTGAAAGAGGTTTTCTCAATTCCGTCAGTCTGTCTGTCTGTCCGTCTGTCTGTCTGTCTGTCTGTCTGTTGGCAGTATAGCTCAAAAAATATTTGTCAGAGGAAGACGATATTTTGCATACATAATATATATCTACGTCGCATGAAACCGGTACAATTTCATACAAATATATACAGGGTGAGCACCTTAAAAAAATAAAATTTTGTTTATTTTTGTGTTGATTTTGAAATAAAAGAAAGTAATAACTTTTACATAGGTCAGGCTTTACATTTGCCGTAAATAAGACACAACCGATAGAGGATAATGTCACAAAAGAGTCAAAACGTTTCAACAATAACAGCGTTTTCTTTAAGAGCAGCGCGAGACGGACTTATTTGAAAGCGGCTTGGTAGCGTAGATGGCTTTATCGATGCAGATAGGGTCTTTATGTTGGGGCGCTCTGCAGATGCGGCGAGTTCAAACCCGAGAGGGATAATTTTTTTATTTGAAAATGTATTTAATTTATTAGAAACGTGAAGATATTTTTACTCCTAACTTAATTTCATTTTTAAAATTTATTATTGTCACAATGTCGACGAGGGAAGTTCTGCGTAAAGTCTTTTAAAGTTTTTTTTATTTAAAAGTATAGTATAACATAACACAAATAACACATAAATATATTACAAATCAGAGAATGAATAATGTTATAATCATTACAGGCACTTTCCTTGATTTTCGTGCTGCCCACTCTTGGTGGGTGGCCCAGGGCCCGGGCCCCTTGGGCCCCCCTCTTAATCCGGGCCTGAAACATCCTTAAATATTAAAAAATATAAATCTCGGAATTTTAAATAAAGGTAATTAGTCAAATTTCTGTCGCCAGACCAGTTTACCGTTCGCTGCAATGCATAAACTGGTTTTGGAGCCGGTTTGACGTTTTGGGCAGCAGCGCATCTGGCTGGTTGAATCAATTCACTTTTTGTAGCCACTCGCCGAGTGATACGTGCTGGTATAAATAAACTTTAAAGTAAAAATCTGCAGGTGTTTTTCAAATCTAACACATACGGGTGTCATTTGACAGTGATAATCGGTTGTGTGTTTGTGCAAAGCAGTGCATTCTACCATTCAATATATTTTCCCTATGAGATAGCGTAATTCGAATAATTTTGTTTTGGCTGTCTTGTATATTCAACTAAGACAGCATTGACATAAAACTGTATTTGAATATTCGCTATATTCCACTAAGAAGAGCTTACTGGACCTATAGTTCTCAAGTGCGACATTTCTACAACAAACTGGTAAAAGTAACTTATAAGCTTTGGGGTTATTAGCTCTTTAAGCGACAACAGCCTGGTAAATTTAAATGTACCGTTACTTGCTGCATTTAGCTGTAAAATTATCCGACTTTATATATTTTTACACCAGATAGATAGGGTTCAAATCTAGGGGTCATTATTAGTGACACGTCCATATCTAACAATTAACAAATATTTAAATGTAGAGGATTTTTAGGTTAATGACATACCACGTATCCACTTATTGAAATTTAGGGACTTTTCTAGTTATATGCACTTCCCACAGACGCGCGCAAATCTAGTGATTTTTTTAAATCTAAGGATTTTATCTAGTTACATGCGCTTCCTTA